>VZRS01002622.1:88953-136467 GCA_013398055.1 Ifrita kowaldi | reverse complement strand
CTTGCAGCGGAGTGTGGAGCACCCCGAGAGAGCGGCGGTGCCGGCGGCGGAGCCTCTGGGCCGCCCCGGTGCCGGCGAGGCGCGGGCGGCTGTGCCCGCGGCAGGGCGCTCCCCGGGAGCATACACTCGCCGGGGGGGTAATGGATATTTATTTTTTTTCTATAAGAAAATGCACGATTGCCCCGTCATATGCACTACGTTTATATACATTGCATATCTGCAGCAGTAAAATGCTGAATGCGATCGTTTTCTTCTCTTCGTGGCGTGTGTGGGTGTGGGAGTGTGTGAACGATTTCAGGATAGTGAACCCAAATAGCAAATATTTCAAGCTATCAGCATCAGTGTAACGATTAGCCATGTGGAGATGGCTTTCTAAAACGCCCAGGTTAGCATCAGTGCTTTTAGCAGCTTCATGTCTCTCAGGAGATACTGAGTGAAGTCACTGGTGGTCCATCCTACGCACCAAAATGTGCCTATGACTGCCAGTAAGCAGCCAACATAACACAGGCGCTGGTTAGGGACCCCAGACCATCCCCATTAGCAAAGAGGTTCGCCTGAGACAAGGGGCAGAAGTCAACCTCTTGCATGCGCAGACCTGGGCCTGGAAGTGCTTGGTGTCCCAAGCTTGGGTATAGCTGTGGGAACCATCCCCTACACACCCCACTGCCCTGGGAATGAATGTCTAAAGTCAGCAAGGAGCAGAGGGCAAGGAGGCATGGATTGCTAGCCACATCTACCTGGGTATATCTGCTTCAGTCAGATCCTTGCTGCTGTTTGGCATGGCCATGTGGTAGCAGTGACATTTCAGTTTCCTCTGCTCTGGGCATGTGACACACCACTGAGAAAGAGGCTAGCATGAGGCATTTGATCCTCATCAGGCTATTTAGGTAGAACACAGATTGTGCCACTAAAGGGATCACAATCTGATAAAATCTTATTACTGGTCTGAAATGCTATGATAGCTTTTAGATTTTCATCTAAGAAAAGAACTATTTTTTCAAAGCAAAGCATATGGAGTTAAGCTCCTTATCAGCATGTAGGGACCATATGATTTTCAAAGATACTGAGCAATTCCAACTAGTACCAGTGTAGGTCCCACTTCAAGCTTGGGCTGCAGGCAGAACTTGAGAAAAAGTAATATCCCAGAAATCTGAGTTTATGCAAGAAGTCTGCCCTATTCACAGGGCAGCCATTACCCAAGTGAATATCAGCTTTCAGCTGGGTAGTGCTGCCTGCCTGGCTTTTATAACTCTAGGCTTGTGTAAACGCAGTAGGAAAATACCATCATCAACAACTTGTTCTTAGAGAAACCAAAAAGAATACAAAAGAGTTTTTGAAAGAGGGGAGTGACTGTTTTTTAAACTTTTGTGTTTGGAGTGGCCTATAATTTGGGTCTTCAGCTCTGCTTGTCATGTTGCTAGTCTGGTGCTGACGCTCTCAGCCACAAAACTTGAAACTTTCCTGTTCAGAGCAGGAACATTTTCATCTTTATAGACTGGTTGATGTTTACAGTTGCTGAGAAAAAAACTGATTAATGCAAAAGAAGGTCAATATTGCTTAAGAGGCTTTTTAAAGTCATATTAAGCATCATACTTGGGATATATTCCATGAGATACAAAGTAGGAATACCCAAACGTTCACCATAATAGGATGTTTTCTGGAGCCAAAAGTACACTGAGATGTTCCACACTGGACCTAAGCTGACTAGAAAATACTGAGCTTTTTCTTCTCTGCTGTAGCAAATATCAGGTGAACAGATGGCTAAAATATTTTCTTTGAGTGTAAGAATCCAGAAGGTCTCAGCTGAAGGACTTTTCTGATACTATCATTAACAGGATATTGTAATCACTGCAGACACTTAAAATCTGGTACCCGCTATTCAAATAACACTTCCACAACACTCTGAAAGTAGCAAATGAGATACTGGTGATTAAAAAGCACCGGTAGTAACTCAGAGGTTATAATTTCAAAGTTACAATTCTAACATAATGCATAGTGCTTGGTAAATGTGGGTGGATGAGAAACTGGTAGAACTGCCAGCATTGTCATGAGGCAGTTTTATGTGCCATTGGTTTTTCATTCAGTTTTTAAAAAGAGCGCATTCCTCAGGAAGCCAGAGCAAAAACTGCTGCCAAGAATCTTTTCTGCAATGATTTTGCTTCATTTGAAAGAAAGAACTAGTTGTTTAAAAGTCAAAGTTGAGCAAAAACGTTTAGATCTGCTAACATCCTGGGAATGAGCAATGCAGTCCAGTGTGGGCACAATCTCTACTTTACTCCTGAGTGGCTGGAGGCATATGAGAGCATTTCTTGGAGAGAGAAGTTTCCTCACAAATACTTCTCCATACCACAACAGAACCATTAATGGTTCCACCCATAACAAAGGCAAGAGTTAAAGTGGCAGAGGGAGGAACAATCCTTCCCAAAACTTCAGCCTTAGTTTTAGGCCTACCTTAAGGAATGAATTCAGGGCATAAGAGATTAGGCTTCATAGACAAGGTTCTTTCAGCAGCTGAATCAAAATCACAATGCAGCATTTCATCTAAAGCTAATGGTTGGTCAATAAAGCCAAAGGGGAGATAAAGTACTACACCTTTGAAATATTGTGCTCTTTCAGTGTGACCATGTCTAGACCTCTCTCACAAGAGCGTTGTATCAGGTGACAGGATAAGTAAAGAACAGACAACATGAAATAGGAAACACCAAAGGCAGAGGAACACTTGCATAACCTGCACTTCCTTATGTTTCTTTCCCAAAGAGTGGATGTGGGACTCTCTTGTGGATGCAAGCAATACGAAGCTCTAGCCACTTCCCATGTATATATCATACACTCCTGATCTGTTTTCCAGTCAAATAAAATAATACAGAACATATGGACTAATTTTTCAGAAGGCTTAGGCAGTGACCCTTAGGGACTCAAGGTCCTGAGCATTAATTGCCTTTTCACCTTTAGTAACCCTGTATGACAGCACATGTATTCTCTTCCTAAACAATTGATACTTCCCATCAGTGCTGGCCACAAATGTCAGCACTGACTCTTTTCTGTGGCTAAAAGGTTCTTCTCCAGGCAAGCTTGCTATTTAGGAAATGAACTTTAGATTTGTTATCTCCAGTGATAGTCTGAATACCCATTTTCCTGTGCTGTCAAATACTGAACTGGCCAAAACCAAGACCCCTTTTGTAATGCTGCTCTCCACAGGTTTTCCTTCCCCAGAGGCTGCTTGAAGGAAGGACCCCTCCATGGCTTTCCATTGTTTCATAGCAACTTCTCTTAAGTTTTTCCATGCTTTTTTCAGAACAACTTTGGAAATAATAGTTGCTGGACTCTGAAATAAACCAATATGTGTCACGAAATTTCATTCTCTTCAGCATTTGTTATTTTCCTGAGGCATTTGTCTTTCATGGATTCATGTGAGTGCAGTTCTAGTGGTTTCTACCTCACGTGATGATGTGTTCATGAAGAAATGAAGAGCTGAGTGGAAGACTTATAGCTGGACATTTTCAGCAACCCAGAATTGTTTAAAACTGCAAAGTACACACCAGTTGACGAGTTTATTTCCTTACTGAAATGCACATTTGCTTTTACATGTTCTCAGAATCATAGGAGTCATTTCATGCTTGTATTCCTTGGCTTGTTAACAATATATTCATGAGTTGCCGGGGAATCTCCTAGGTGTGTAATGATAGACTCCATTATTTTTGCAAGGCCAGACAGTCTTTGTCTACTGGCTAACCCCACCTTTTAAAAGCTCTTTGTGGCATCTTGTTGGTGAGCTGAGAGACTTCACTCCAGGCTCACCAGTGAGATTCACTGTTGCAGGGCTTTTCTTCTGCATGATTATTGGAAACTTTCATCAACCAGATAGTCTGTCTTGTGTCTGGTGATGGCCTCTGAGGAGTCTGAAGACACCATCCTGAGTTATTTGATGTTATTTTTGTGTAAGAAAACTGCTTTATCAGTGAGGAGCCTTGACATCCCATTCAGCTGGGAGGAGGTCTCACCCCTATGGTGTGGGTGCTGGGGTCATGGTTGTGCATTGCCTTGTCTGGATCAGTGTTGCCATCTTCCTCACCAGTAAGCCAAAGCAGTTCAGGGCCATAGTTCATAAACCACTGCAGAACTAAGTTTTGCTTTCATCACAGCAGTACCCCATCTGTGTCGGACAACGTATAAGTTCCATTTTTGAGTCTCCTGTTTGAATTTAGCTGTTAATGGGCTCTGTGTCTCTAAGTGATTTTCTACTTTGCACGTCCTAATTAATGCCCCTCCCTCTGACTGATAAATTTCTTGTCTTTCCAGATATATTATGATTTTGTTTTCATTTATAATTGCTTTTCATCTGTTTATGATATTTATGTTCCACACTCCAAAGACACTGTGTTTGTGTCAATCTATCATGCTCAGCACTGCTGACTTTTTGTTCTTGCAGTCATCCTTTTGATGCTCCAAACCCCTACTTTTTTACTTTGTTTTGCCTTTATTACAAAGATCATCACAGTCTGGCTCATACAAATGTTTGTTGCCAAGGGCTGCTTGGTCCTTTGTTCTTCCTTGTGAAGAGAATAGTGGCTCATTGTTTAACCTGCTGCTGTATTACCTGTGGTCAGAAGAGTAACTCTAATAATACCAGTCAGATAAAATAATGGCACAAAGCAAATATTTGTTAAATTGGAGTGTTTGCTCTGGTCCCTCTTCCTTATAATATCTGTTTGTAGCTTGAGATTCTGATAATGAAACTTTGGAAGATTTGCATTTCAAGAGGAGAGTGTTTGATACTCTTAAGTTACACTGGCCAAGATACACTCAGGTACAAAGTAAGTGCTACACAAGAGAGAGAAAAAATAGAGGGAAAAAATAAATTTCTACACATGCAGTCATTATTTCCTACAAAATATGCACAATGACAATTTCTTCCTGTCTCAGAGCAGAGATCCAAGCATGGGATGTGACCATAGCCTCATTTCTTCACTATGCCAGTAGTGGCTAGAGACCACGATGCCCTGAATCTGCCAGTGGAGGCCATATCTCTGTGATGGAATTCCTCCAAACTCTCACCTTACCCATATAGTGTAGGACCACACGATACACCTCTGTAGCTGCTCCCAGACAAGAAGGCTCATTAGGACCCCTCTAAACCAGCTGTCCATAGGAGCAGTCTCTCCTTCCCCCAGTTCTGCTGATGGCTCCCCAACCAGTGTCCGCAGAAGGCAGAAACGTGCTCTTCAGGCTCCTTATGATTGCCTGTCTTGGCAGTTTACATGGGATCCAGGATGTTCAGCTCTGGCTCTCCCAGCTGCTCTTGCAGCAGCAGTGGTGGGAAAGGATGCTGGGTCCTTTAGAGCAGGAGGTCTCTATGGAAGGGCTCCAGTGTGCAAAGGCAGGCAGCCTGGGTGCCCATGGTTGTGTCTCAGAAAGCAGTCCGAAATTCAGAGAGCTCTCAAGTGTCAGGTACAACACCTCCGAGCATCTCTGGTGCCTGCTGTTCAGACATGTCAGGATGCACAGACTGTGCTGTCATGGCACTTTGTGTGGAGGATAGGTAGCAACTAAAGAAGTGGGTAACCTCTGTTTACTTGCACTTACCCTCAATAACATCAGCAATTTCTGGTACAAATAGCCTATGATTGTTCACCTGAGCACTACCGTCCGAGCTGTCACTTTTATTTAGAAAGATGTGACAGCCATCCTTTTTTCTGGAAGGGATTAGTGGGGAGGTAGGGAATCAATAAAGGCAAAGATTTGAAAAAAAAGCCAACAGCAAAACAAACCAGGAAGCAGGGCTGGACAATTAACATCCCACAGCCTCTAGTAATATTGATTGTTGTTTTGCCCTTGAATCCCACTCTGCTTACATAGAAGTATTAACCCTTTGGTAAAATGCAAAGGGAGAAAATGAGTTAAAGTGTCTGTATCAGTTTATAAAAAGAGATAAACAAAAATATTAAAAGACAGTATGGGTTAGAGAGCAAGACACTAGTATCTAGATTGTTAATTGTCAGGATCAGTCACCTCCCAGACTGGTAGCTGTCACCTCTGCTACACACTCCATTTCACTAACACTCAAGAAATAATGAAGAATGATAATATGTTATTCTGCATAGTTTGGCCAGCCTGTAAAGGAGGGACATAATGTGGTTTACCCATTTTGCTTGGCAGTTAGTGGTGAGTGATGGAATTTAGGTGCTTAAATCTGGGAAGAAAAAAAAAAAAGAAAGCTAGACTGAAAACAATTACTTAGAAATTTTTATGCCAATAGTCCTGCTTTCCTTCAGGTCCTCTCAGCCCTGCTTCTCAATGCATTCTGCAGAAGAATGTATGCAGAGTGGGCCCAAGATTGTCTGAAAACTGGCAGCTAAAACCTGCCTGTTCTTGGTTGTTGTACAAGATAGACATGCTGGACTTCCCAAGTCCTTAGTTACCTCCTTTGGGAAAGCAGCAACCTGACTGGGCTGTTTAGCATAGAAAGAGCCCTCTCTGGCTATAGCAAGAGATGCCGAGAGCATGTTAAAAACATGAAGTAATGGATCCCCTCCCAGTGCATGCTCTTTTGAGCTAAATGCCATTTTCATGGAGGAAGCATAAACAATCAAGAAGGCTTGCTTGTGAAAGTTATCAGCCAGGGTTTGAATAGAGAACGAAACGAGGAGCAGAAGTAGAACAAGATCTACTACTTAGGTGCCTTTCTGGAAGATTTTTATAAGAGTGCTTGTAAACACACTTTTCAAGTTGTTGGATATTCCAAGTTGCCACTCAAGATCTAGTAAATGAAAAACATGGAGGGCGCAGGATTGAAGACAGGAGATCAGCAATATGTAGAACTGCAACAAAACCAGTTCGTCAGTTTTATATGTATATCACAGGATGCAATTCAATAAAAGAAATGCAAACACTCCATATTCATCTGGAGTAGTCAGCTACACAAATACACGATTGGAAAATGTGAATTTGATAGCAGTTCTACCAACAAGGACCAACAAGGCATCTGAATTTCAGACTGAACATGAGTCAAAAACATGCTGTGCTGAAAAAAAGCTACATTGCAGTCCAATGTATAGAGAAGAATGTCATGCATATGAGACATGAGGTAACTTTACTGTGCGAGATTCTGCAGGTAAGGGCTCTTAATTCTCACTTGTCAAGAGTGTGAGACTCCAGAAGAGATTGGACCAATTTGGTAGAAATCGAAAGAGAAACAACTGGAATGATTTGACATCTAAAAGACATACATACCCCTTTTGTAATATCCTACAGGGAAATGACAACATCTTCAGAGGTTTTTCAGAAAGATAAAGGCAAATATGTATTGTTTACTTATTTCTCTACAGAGAGAGCTTATCCAGCCTGAAGGCAATGAGATGAACCAGGAGTCTCTCAGGCTACACCTATCCCCCTAAGCTCTCAAGGGTCAGGAGAAGGCTCAAGCACTGCTACCCAGCTACTCACTAAGCTACCAGGGTTGTCCCCATTAGAGCTCAGCTCTGCCCTGGTCACTGGCCTGAGGAAATAATCTCCAAAGATTGTCCCCAACATCCACTATGGACAAGGCTTTCATACATGGGGGGAAAGTATTCCTCTGCACCATGGTATTTGCCCACAGGGAGAAAGAAGAGGTCATGACCCCATTTCTTGTAAAGACAAGCCTAAAAGTGCCCTCCAGTCCTAATTTCTCCAAGTATTTCTGTACCAAGCTATTTTTAACAAGGAGAATCCAAAAGCCCTCTCTAAATATGTGCAATTTAAATGAATAAGCTTTTATGTGTACAACAACAATCCAGCTCTGGGGCATTCATGCAATTTTGTTGCACTTAGTAGCTCTGTATAAATAACATAGGAAAAGAAACATTCTATGTGCATGCATAAGATGTTCATAAATACAAAATAGTTATAATAATTCATTGCAGTATTACCAAGATGAAAGTCCCATTATCCTACATACTTTCACAAATCTGTAGTGAGAGTCACTCCCTGTCCCAAACACTGCACAGGTTAAAAAATCATGGTCATGTAAGGACATTTTCTTAAGTGAAAAAATGAGATTATCTGCAGTAATTTTTAGTATAAGGCATAATTTAGCATTTCCTCCCCCACTTAGGCTTAAGTCATTTTCCAGGAAGTTCAGCTCAGTAAGCTTTATACAATGACATGACTGCTCCAAAACTTCCTTTTCTTGTACAAATATACATATTGGCTAATCTGTTAAATGCCTGTCCAGATTGTCTCCTTTTAACAAGCTTCAAAGAATTGGGTAGCTCAGGGATGATTTAGGGAATTTTACCTATTTTGTCCTATATTTAACTTTCTAATTGTAACCGGAGGAGAGTGAAACACCATTAGGTTCCGTAAAAACTAGTTACTCTCTTTTAACTGTAGTCAGCTTTAAAGCTATTTTATCATTCTGGCTTTGCATGTTTCTAAGCACCACTGAGAATCTGGGTATCAGCACTTCATAAAACTATTTCCTAAACTGAAATTCAGAGAAGTGTTGCAAAATGGACCCATATATTTCTTGCAGGAGTGAAAATACCATCTGAAAAAAGTCAGGGTTATTTTCTTTTCCTTTCAAACCCCCATAAGAAAAACACCACAGGCATCAGCTAGTTAGTAACCTCTTAGTGCACTGACCTGTTTGATGTTCACAGGAGGATTAGTCAATATGTTAGCCTTAGATAGGGCACCATTAGTAATTTATGCATGAATTTTATTACATAGTTCAATCTTCATCTACCCCACAGCCTACAAATGCCCCTCCATCACACACTACTACATAAAATGTGAGTTATGAGAAAAAAGTTATTAATTCTACTTAAATTTTGGTCCTATGCAATGCAAAAGGCATGGTATTGAGGTATGTTTGTAATATTTTGCACTTAAAACATGGTAGTATGTTTCTACTTTTAAATATGGCATCCCAGCTAATGTTAAATTAATCATTAATCATTCAGGACATTTCTCATAATTATTATTCCTATGCCCCTCCCTATCGATTCTCAAAAACTCACTAGATTGACCTCCAAAAAAACCCTTGGCATTTGAAGAAATGACATGTAGATATGTGCTAGCTTCTGTGGGTGAGTACGTTAGTAATTCATGTCTACAGAACAGACAATTAAATGTCCCTGGTATGTTATAAATGGGAAAAGATTGCAATCTGCCATGGATCATCCTGAGAATGGGAGCTTAATGAATCAAAGAAAAATGAGTCAGAAATTGAATTTGATAAGATACACCTGCTAAGTTAAGTGCTTTCTGATGATGAGGCTGTATCTAAAGCAGCTGTTATAGAAAACTCAAGGTGAGTCTGAAAAAACCTAGAGAGGCAGAGCATATGAAGCAGATTGAACCAATGTTTGGTGCTGTGTGAAATGGTCCTTCAGCTCAGACACCCTGTTGTTGAATTATCTATCTGTGGCTGTTTTTTGATATATAACTGCACTTCACATTGATAGTTTTTCTAGCAACAGTACATTTATATTCACCCATCTAAATTATTCCTGGTATGATACATAGTCCAGCTCTGTAGCACTAGGAAATGAGGCAATTATAGGTAAAGTTAATAAATCTCCTTCAACTGCCTTCCCCTTTCAGAGCTGAATCCCAAGCCCCTGGTTAGGCAGCTACATTTTCTACACAGTACAGGAGGCATTTCAGAAAGGAAGCCAAACAAACCTCTTGCTTTTGCAGAAGTTGCCCAAATTGAGTCTGAGGCAGTGAGCTTCGTTCAGAATTGCCTCCACTGATTGTGAATGAGAGCCAGGAGCAGCTTAGCAATGTGTTTGCAGCATTTTGTTTGGGTTTATATAGCCCGCTTGTCACAGCCTGACTTCAGCAGAGGCTGTGGGGGCTGCCCCGGCAGGCACCAGAGTGGATGGAGGAGTCTCCTGGGACGAGGCACTTTTTTAGGGTGACTGAAGCAATCCTATAGTCAACCTCTCCATCTTTCTGTGTGAGTGTTTTGACTATGGAGTTGCTCTTTAGACAGTGGAAAACTAACACCTCTCCTTAGCAGTTAGTAAGCCCTGTCACACCCTAAAACACTTCTGCCAGCAATTATCATGAAAAATAGTATTAAACAGCCTTTCTACGAGTTTTTAAGTGAAGTGTTGCACTCTTTCATGGGTGGAGCCAGTGTCTCCTGCTAGGCTTTCTCATTTCTCTTCCCTCAGATTTTGGGCCATAGGATTTTGGCATACTATCTAAGAGCGATAAAAAAAAAAAAAAAAAACCAAACCAAACAACAACAAAAAAACCCCACCAAACTTTTAAAAAACCTGAGATGCTTCAATGAAAAGACACATGCCTGGCTTCATCTCTAGTCTGATATACCTGATAGCAGATGCTGCATCCCTACATCATTCAAAAGAAGGCAGCACAGTTCTTGTGTGAGTTACATTTTTAGGAATCTCTTTCTAAAAAAGATGAAAATTAAAAAACGGGTGTTCCTAGTTGGCTGAAGGGAAATGGAGGAATTACTTCTGAATTTACTCTGAATTGATAGTCCTCTATATTGCACCATGTCTGAATGAATGTATTATGCTGTACAATATTGTTATTTTTATAAGAGATAGGATATTAATGGCAGTAATGATTTTTTCTGTTAAGCAATTCAGCAATAACCATGTGTTTGTTTAATTTTTTTCAACCCAGCTGATCTCCATCTTTCCTGTATTAGCCATGGGATTTGTGAGTCCTGAATCCTCTAGGTTCATAGATTATCATGACATGACATGTTTCTTTTTATGTCAAAACATTTACAGTGCACTTATAAAAATTAATAGAAGGTTTAAAATAAGCCCTTCTCATAGCATGTTTAGCTTGTTTATTTCTTATTTTCTTATTAGTTCTTCTTAGCAGAGCCCTCTACATTTTTCATAAAGTCAGATGAAGTTTTTTCTGCCTTACTGTTCCCATTAGCCACAACAAATCTTTTTCTTGCTGCCTGTGCATGTTCTGACTGTCATTTCAACACTGACTCATAGCTGAGAAAAGATTAAGACTTTGACTCGACAGGTTATAATCCTCTGCCTGCGCCAGGAATGCAGTGCTCTGCTGTCTTACAACTGCCAGGCCATGCCTAAGGAGGCATGATGGCCCTGTCTGATGTAATTCAGTTTGTCCTGATTAGATAGGGGGAAAAATACACATATACCTAATTGAAGCATGGGAATTATTTTATTGGATTACTAATGCACTTGGAAAATCTATGGTAACATTTATTAAATAAGCGTTTGTTCCCATGTGTAACCTGGCTCACTTCATTACACAGGATGAAGGTTGGAAACTGCATCCTGGGAAGTAGTTGGAATTTTTCTTCATTGCTGAACAGGCAGCATTTTTCATGTTCTTTCCAAATCATCCTTATGGTTCACAACAATCTTCTCTTTCTCTCTACTGCTTTATTTTATTGCCCAAATGCTAAGGATGGCACTTGTTCTAGTGACCATTGCCAGAGCTTTAGTACATATTTCAGTACGTTGCACACATTGAAGAAAACTTACCTTTAATAAAATGTGGCAATACAGTTACATGCAACACAGCTCATGAATTTTCTTACATGCTCAGTTCCCTACCATCTGCTTTGCACACAGTACTCAGGCTTATGGAGCAGCTTCCAGGATTTTGGCATTTTTATTGCAGATGCCATGCTTCTTCCCTGTTACAATGCCAAGCTTTTCTTTAATCTGAAAAGCAACATACACAGGTTATACACTAGCTGACAAAGAAGGAACAGTGTAATTGAAGAATAATGATTTCCATAGGAAACAGCCTGAAATGCCTGGTAGGACTACATCATATCAAGTTGGCAGATACTCATTCTCAATTTATATTTAATTGTAATTAATTGCCATACTGAGGTAGTGTAGCCATCCAATTTAGAAAAATGACAGAAAAGTCCTGAGAATCATTATAAAAGCACAGTTTTCATTAATATATTTTGGATTTTGGAACTGTGTTTTGTTTCCCAGAGGGCATAGCAGGGAGAAAGACAAAAGCAGATTTATGGCAAGAGGAGGACCCTGCCTGGTGTCGAAGAAAGGCTGCATCATCACCTCTTTGACCTGGAGGTTGCCTCAAGCTGGGTATGGGGAGAAGAGGCCGAGAAGTTTGAGCTAAAACAAGTGAAAGAAAATAAAATAACCCAGAAGTATAAATAGGCCCTGAAATTACTTAAATAATCCAAAAGCAGTTCTGTTTATAATTAATTCCTGACTCATTTCTGGCAACATCCAACATCCAACAGGTCCTGCTCTCCCAGCACAGATCGAGGAAGGTTCACAGCAGAGCTGTGCTGGGGCAGGTTTAGGCCAGGTCATGTCAGTCCCCTCTGTGGAGCTATGTGGCAACTTTGGATGTGCAAACCACTGCTACTTCCCTGCAATACTAGACCCATGCCCACTGCATTCTGACATGCCTGGAGGATGAAGGGACTCAGGCAGGTCACAGCATGGCTGGCAGAAGTCTTCCCACTGCCCATTCTTCAGAAGTCCATTCTAACCCTGCTCCTCCTTTCTATGCCCATTGTGAAGCCTCAGGATGAAAGGCAGCCCCACCAAAGCCAACAGCAAAACTCCACCTGTGCCGAAGAAATTCGGCTGCTGCCTGGAGCTGCAAAGTGGCTCTCTTTGTTCAGCCTTAGTGTCTGCAGGGAAAAGGCTGAGCAAATACGCCATTTATGAGACGTGTGAACCCAAACACATCGTCAAGGTGTTCTGAAACAACTTCAAAAGCCAAATGCATTCAAATATAGCAGTTTGTGTCTCAGCCAAAGATAGCGTTACAGCCAGCAATATGTACTTCGATAGCTGCAGTTTTGTCGCAGGCTTCACTGGGGACATCCTGCACGGTCGAGGCCTGGCCAGCATCATGCACTGCGTAGAGTCAAGGCAGCTACCTAGTCCAAGCACCAGTAAAACCCTTGAAATCATCATTCTTTCCTGAACACTGAAGACTTTCTCTAGCTGAAACCCCAGTTCAAAGACAGCTTTAGGGGAAGTTCTTCACAACTGCTGTATTGCGGCAGTACTGTCTCTCAGCGAGTTGGTCACTCATGCCTTCCCTTGCCACTATCTCTGATGACCACGGGAAGCAGATGTTTGGATTTCCATAACATTTGTTCACTTCTCAGGTGCACTTCATTTGCTCTCATTAATAATGCAACAAGTTTGATTAGGAGCAAATTTAGCTTCTATAGCCAGCCAGGTAGAAGAAGTATCAGATCTTGATTGTTGTGAGATTTTCCCCCCATAATTTTAGCTGGGAACCATTTCACATGTATAGGGCTTTTCTTACATTTACTGGGCACCAGAAATCAATCAGAGTGCAGGAAACAAAAATCTTGAAGGTTCACCAATATTTCAGGCCCCATCAACAACGCGTTCAATTTTATTCGGAAAGGGATTGAAAATTTTGCTCAGTTTGCGGCTTTGAAATGGAGCAAGCCCAGTTCAGTGGAACTGAAGCCTTGAGCAGCCAACAGTGCCACATGCTCCACCTGCCCCTTGCTGCCACCCAGTCCAGCAGACCCACTAGACTGATTTCCATGTGACCACAGAGCACTGCAGAGTAACAGAGGGTTCACATGATTTATTTGTTTTTCCCACACTTAATGTTGCAAAGGGCCCTGACATGGAGGGAGTAGAAAACTTTAAGCCTCTCTCTGAGGCTTTGGGCCAAAACTCTTGCCCTTCTGACATCACCTAGCTTACAGGTGGCACTGACCATTGGGGGAGCAAAAATTCAGAGTCTTAACTGGGAATCCCTCATTTCCTCAGGGCTGGGTTGTATGTTGATGGTCTATTTTTACCTCAAGGACAACAAAACATTATCCAGAAAAATGAACCTAATTTCCAGAAAACACAAAAGCAGCAGTAAGTCAGGCATAACAGACCTAAAGACATTTAGAAAGACATGAAAACTTACTTCTTTGCAAGAGTGCTACAGCTTTCAGTTCTTTCTTTATTCTTTTTTGTTCATTTATTTGCAAGATTATCGTAGCTTTATCTTTGCTTGATAAACAGTAGGCATTTCTGTGGCTTGGACTACGGCAACATTTTGAGGGCCTCTTACAGGACCTGACCCCAACAGGATCATATCTTGTCCTCATATTTTCTTTTCTGCAGAAGTTTAGTTTTCTAAAACTTAGCTCCTGGTTTCTCTATTTTCTGTGTGACTGTTTCCTTTAAGGCTCAACAGTTTTCTACCCGTTGAAAATGTACCAGATTGACTAATGGAACAAGTATCATGATTCTGGAAAAGTATTTCCAAAGCATGTATATTCTTGTTTGACTCACAGTGTTTCTCTCTGTGGGAGAGTTACTGTGCTTAGAAGAACATGTTATGTACCAGTTAGTCAGGTATCCTGGTGATTACATGTAGCTTTTTAAAGGAACATCATGCTGTTTCGTGCAGTTTTGACTTGCTTTTATGTACTTTTTTGGCAGCTTGCTCCTTCTACTTTTTTTATCCCCCAAACCATGCCATTGTTTTCAAGAGTCTTAGAAAATTAGATATGAATGTTTTGATTTTATTCTTCCAGCTCAATAATTATGCACTTCTCTCTCTATTTTTGCTTTCCTCCTATTTCAACGTGATTAACGTACAGCAACACAAAAATAAATCTTGCAATTACTGAAAACGCAGTTCAGGGCTACAGTTTCCAGAGATCAAAAAAAGAAAAACCCACAAAGAAATGGAAGTTTGCATTTTACTTTCTGGCAGGCAAGGCAACATGTGGAATCAAACATATAGTTAGAATCTAGCTGAAATGGTAAGCCACAGCCTTCAAGAAGAAGCTGCGTGTTCTGCCCAGTGTAATCCCAGAGAGGAATGCTTCCCAGTGTGACTGCAGGGAAACCCGGGATTCTGCTGTGCTGTTAAAGGCAGGACACAACTTTTTGGAGTTTTTCCCACCGTTGCCATGTTCCGTGGGTGGACAGGGATGCACTCTGCTCCCTCACCTTCTCCATGTCCAGTGTGATTTTCTCTGCCTGCAGCTGCCCTGGCAGCTGTGGGAGGTGGGCTCGGCAGCAGCCCCATGCCCTGGCTCCCACCAGCCCCCCTCGCCGAGGCACAGCCTGGCCTCTGACGCCCGGAAAGCTGCGGATGTTAGAAAAGACTTCTCTGTTTGCTCTGGTTTGCCCTCCTTGGGATAAACAAGGATCCTGTACTGTGGGCAGGCTGCCCAGACAGGCAGGCAGGCTTGGAAAAGGAGACTGGGGCTTTGTCTTTAACACTTTCTAAGAAAAAAGAAAAGATGTTTTCTTTCCTTTGGAGAAAATAATGGGCATGTGATAAATCGACATGAGAGACTGGGTATGGCAGTTTTACTGCAAGAAAAACTCAGTGGGGAAAAGCACTAAACTCTGCCTCTTCCTCTTGTCTCCAAACACCCTTTCAGGCTAAACTCATTTATTCTGTATTAAATTTGCAGGGTATTATACACACAGTCGTTTTGGGTTTTTTAATCTCTGGAGACTTAATTCATGTGAGGTACCCCAAGGTGTAAAATACAGCATTTTAAAGGGAAAAAAAAATTACCAACAAACAAACAAAAGAGCAAAAAAACCCCAAACAAAACAAAAACCTCCAAACAAACAAAAAAACCAAATCCACCAAACAAAAAAAACCCCTAAGCCCTGTGTTGGACTGGATGTTGCTCATTTTAAACTCTTCAATCCCAGGTTACTCTTTTTTTCTATAAAGGCTGCAGACTCAAATGCACTTCCCTTCTTTAAGTCATGAAGCGCTGAGGAGTTACTGGTATACAAATGTTATGTAAGTCAAGGTTAGGGAAAAACTAGAGTTAGCCAGGAACGTCACAGGACAAGAGTAGAAAGAAGTTGTTGAAGGACATGCTCCTTGAGTGACAGAGAAAAGCGTGGGGATGGGGAGAAGGCCTAAACTTCTCCATTTGCAATAGCACTGGGGAGAACACCAGTGGATTATAAGAGAGAACTAAGAGCAAGACTCACCAGGAGCCCCTGAATGTATTTTACCTGACACATATTACATGGCAAATGCGGGTGGTTACACAGACTTCTGAGGGTTAACTCCACACCCTGAAATTCCCTTTTAATAACAGTAAGGATCACATGCAGATAAAATCGGCTGTACTCCATCACTCTTTCCATCCCCCCTGGGAAGAGAGTATGAAGTCTGTCCAGGCTGGCACCCATGCAGTCCAAAGGCTCATTCTTCCTTCCACATCCCCAGGCTCATCGTGCACACACCTCCCTAATGCGCTGGAATTGGCTTAACTTGATCTTGACAAAATAAAATTAAGTAATCGCAAAACCACTAAAGTTATTATAGAGAGTGACTTTCTGAATCACGTTAACTTCATGCCATGCCAGGAGATAATCTCCAGCTAAATCCTGCCTCAACTGAAAAGAAATACGGAACTAATTCAGCTCACTATATTTCAGATCTCAACAGCAGAGTAACTAAAACTACTGACCACTCTTTTAAAACTGCCTCTTTCCCCAGGCCATTTTAGGATGCGACGATCTGGATGATCACCCTTAAAATCAATTTCAACTTCCAGGTGCAGGTGATGGTAAATTTAAAAAATATATCTCTTTCAGAAGTCTCTCATCTACCAAAGGGTTTAGATGATCTGCCTGTTCCACCATTTTCCCAGTTTGTTCAAGTTGAGCATACAGAGATGGAAACCAGTTTTGTCTTCACTGCAGAACAACAAAATGTAAGGGTATTCAACTGACAGAAGCTGTGATTAAATTGTGATTAAATAAATTCACATTTAGATGTAAGATCAAATCCTGAGTAAATGTAAAATCATTACAACCCTGTTGAATTAATTGAATTTCTGCCCATTTTCATCAGCAGAGAGCCTGACTAGAGCTGAACTTTTCTGAGTAATCTTCAGCTCTCTATTACTAGCACAATTAGTAATTTGCTTTTCCAAGCATCTTGCAATGTTTCTATCCATTCATTTATGTGGAGTTCCTCTTCAATGTTTTTTGTAGCTTGAACATGAAGCAGGGATCCTGCACCAATTCTTGCTGAATCAGGGCTCAGTGCATATACTACCAATCACTTTTCTCACAAGGGTGCTTAAAATAGCATCTTCAGCCCATCATAGCTCACTGGGAAATCTGTCAGCAAATTTCACGTTTCTATTATTACAAGACCAATTTTAGAACTAGAAAAAAAAATCATAGCAATGATGAAGCTCCAGGTGGAGATGGGTCAGCACTGCAAATACTTTCACAAGAAGTGCCAAAATTTCAGCGTGAACTCACTTTTAGCATGTTCATATTATCTTGAATTGGTTTTCCACAAACATTTGGTCGATTAAAATGTTGATTGACAGCAGTATTTACACTTCATTTCTTCCAAAGCTGCATATGTAGGTATTCATGGCTAATGAGTTTTCATTAGCATGAGCAATTGATCTTGCTATAAATGCTCTCACATTTCTGAGTTTAGGAGAGCAGGTAAATCCCTCCCTATTGTGGGCAGTATTAACCTGTGTGCTTCCATCTTGAAGACTTCCTCCAGGCACAGTTTAAATTCATCTATTGACATGTGGGACCCCAGAACTGAAGCTGTAATGAGACTGGGGGAGGTGGAGACTGGGTGCCATATGACTTATTTACTAGTAAGCTAAATAGCTGACACCATGCTATTGCCCAGAAACTTGATAAAAACGCAAACACAAGTGGTTGAAGAATTTCTAATAATACATCTTGAGTGAAATCGCAAGTGCTTGTACATGTGCTATAATTAGGAAGCATCCATTATTCAGTAATTTCTGTCAAATACCACTTTAAAATCAATACAGTCTAGCACTGGCTTTTTTTCTTTTTAGACCAGACTGCAGGCACCCTGGTTTATATCAGAAGATAAAGGACTTCTGATGTGTTCCTAAAAGAGAAAAGTGGGAAAAGATTCCTCAGCATCTATGAGACCTATGTATTAGTAAAGAATTAGGTAACTCTAATGCCTTGACTAGTCACTGTGTTGAAGAGAAAGTCTGATTTAAATCATAGAATCTTAGCATGGTTAGGATTGGAAGGGACATCTCGTTCCAACTACCCTGCCATGGATAGGGGTGCCACCCACTAGACCAGGTTTCTCAGGGCCCCATCCAACCTGGTCTTGAACCCTTCCAGGATGGGGCATCCACAACTTCTCTTGGCAACCAGTGCCAGTGTCTCACTATCCCTTGAGTAAAGAATTTCTTCCTAACATCTTTTCTAAATCTCTCCTCTTTTAGTTCAAAAACCTTCCCCCTTGTCCTGTCACTATCTGCCATGTACGAGGTCATGCTCCCTCCTTTTCTACAAGCCCACTGTAAGTATGGGAAGGCTGCAATGAGGTCCTCCCAGAGCTTTCCCTTCTCCTGGCTGAACAATGCACACACACACCTGGAATAGTTTTCTGGGCTCTGTAGCCCTGTTCCAACCACATTCTGAAGGGTGTCTTAGAGTCTCTCCCAGAACAGTACAACACTGAGGTGATCAGAGTGGTGCTGCTGAACTGACTCACTCTTGAGAGGGCAGCCAGAGACCAGACACTGTCTGAAGAAATTTTAAATAACGTGGAGAACTGGCTGACTTCAGTTGGAAACCAAAGTAAAAAATAAAACGAGACTGCAATAACTTGCTGTGCCTGTGAAATTTGAAGGCTTAACCATGCATTGCAGATATGTCATTATGAAATATGACTTCATGGTTCTTCATGGATGTGTCCCTTGGCGACCAAACACAACTCTGTATAGGTTGTTTCACATTTGGTTGACTTTGAGCAAACCTATAAAATCTATATCTGTTATGACAGTCAGTGTAAGAAACACAGATCATGAAGAATGTATTTAAGTCCTTACTATCCTCCCGGGTTTTTTCTGAATTTCAAGGAAAAAGACAATGAAGAGCAGTGGTTTTTTTGCAGACAGATTTTTGATGTAATTTTGTGTTCCAATCCTAGGGATAGGCATCAGGACACAGATTTTTACATCATAATTTTGGGGTCCTAATAATAAACATGCATAAATTATTTTTTAAATGCAACAGTAATTAGGAACACGAACAATGCATGCTGCTATAAAACACAGAGTCTCGTAGGCCATAAAAAACTTCCCTTACCCATATGCTTGTTCAAAGAAAATTAAATTCATAGTCTCTAGGTACTGCTTTGAAAAATTGATGTCAATAAGGATGCAAGATCTGAAGATAGGAAGGATCCAGAAAGACAAATTAATGACAAAAACCAATCTAACAATTCTGCCTATACTTTGAGCATTCTGTTAATAAGCAAAAGAATTGCTAACTGCTGCCTGGGTGCTGCTGACTTGTGCTGCCTGTTCCTGCTACATCTGCCACCATATTAGTATTATTTTGCCTCAAGCATTGCTGTGGAGCTCACTTTAGCTAATGATCATGCAACTAACAGTCTGTCAGCCTTAATATCTGTGGGAAACAAAATGGAATTTGTCCCTACACTATTAGCCATGCTTTCTAAACACACTTCCTTTGGCCATATGTATTGAACATTACATTTAATGCCTACTCTACTATATGCCTACTGGATATGTGAAATAAAGAAAAATTTTATAGGGCGGTATGTAGAAGTCTACATAAACTTCTTTGGCACACCATTGAAATATAAAACCAGATCAACTTAGATCATTGCTCAGTTTTTGGAGTAAATGCAAGAGATGGGAAGCAGCGGGTCAGTAGACTGGCAGCCAATAATAATGCCAATTTATTGAAAGACTCAGTTTTTGCCTGAGGTAATCTAATTACATGTATTGTAACCGCAATGAGGTTTAACACAAGGACAATTAAAGCTTCCATTTTGAGGAGGTAAAAAAGTCTAACTCTAGAGTGAATTAAAGGGGAAGAGAGGCAGCTGGGGTAAAAACAGCCGTGGTTCCTGATCTATGAGTCCCTGAAACAAGGGAGGGATTAATGTCTTTAGCAATTTCCACCTTAACCACCACTGCCCCCACAGTGGTGGGTACTGAGCTGTGTCAGGAGAAAAGCTGGCTGCCCTTTGGTTCCCAGAGTGAGCTGGGAAGGCTCAGAAGCCAGAGTCCTCGCTCTGCTCTGCTGCGTTCGCCACAGTGCTGCTCAGATGACCCATTTCTTATGGCAGTGAAGTAATCTGTGAACTGTCAGTAAAGCATAAGAGAAGGGAATTGGGGAAAGCAAGCAGTGGATTCCTTTCAGGCAAACTATTGTTGAGTCAGAGTCTGTCCCTCTAGACTGTTTCCCTGTTCTACAAATAGCTTTGCATCAAAAAACCCAGGAAAACTGAACTACATCTTGCTTTTACCACTGTTTTTCCATTTCTGAACACAGTTATCACTTTCTCTCTCTCTGGTCACTTGTTCAATTGGTGAAATTTCACCTCAGTAGCTAAGAAAATGAGAAGTACTTGAGATTACTTTTTCTTTTCAAGTGTTCAGTGTCAGAGACAGGAATCTTCCCTCGTGATTTGGACTCAGAAAAGCTTGAGTTTAGGACCTCCTAACATACACCCAAATGAATTGCTAGGAAGCTTTTGAACCTTTAGGGATATCCATTTACTCTAAATCATGGCTCAGTAAGTGAACACTCACTGCAAGGCAAGCATAAGGCTTATTGGCTACACCTCAGCTTTTCTATTTGTCAGCAACCAAGGTGGAGGTCCTGAGTATTTAGACATTCCCACTTTGAACCTAGTGAAAACACAGTCAATGCACTGATACCTGTTTAAGTTTTGCTTAAAATAAGACTAATGGATTTAATTTTTCATGCTATAGAATGTAATCACCCAAAGTGCTTGGAAAGGGTTGAGTATTAAATAGGTAGGCATATTAATTCTCTAAGTCTTTTAATTAGCTTCATTTCATCATATTCTACTTCCTTACACCTGCCCTGGAGTCTTACAAAACACCTCATACCTGCTGCCACGTTCTTCTCAGTACCACTTTTCCACCAAAGCCAGTTTGTACCCTACAAAGAAGATTCCTATAGAACCTTACCTTGCTCTCCTACATATATTTTGTTATATATTCTACATTATACTGTGTAGGTATGTATTTTACTGATGCAGCTTCAGAGCTGAATATGTCAGGAATAAAGACAGTCTCATAAAGACGGGTGGTGTACATAAGCACCCAGTTGGAGTTCTGCATACTGAAGATTGCATTGTTTATATCACATGCTTTAGGAAAGATGGAGATCATCTGGAAAAAGCCCAGAGTAGGCAAGAAAAGGAGTTATGAGAAAAATGGGGTTGTTTAGTCTAGAAAACGGGGAATGTGAGAAGTCTTTCAATATTTAAAACATTATTGCAAAATAACATGAATGAATAAATTCCCATGTGACTGAAGACGGGGCGTGGGGGAGGGGAAAGCAACGTTTTATGCTACAGCATGAGAGATTTCAGGTGACCTTCTGGAAAATCTTTCTAATGGTTAATGGCAGTTCAAGACTGGAGTATCCAGTGGGGAAATAGTAAGAGATAAATCTGGTGCTTTTATAGGGGTCTTGGCATAAGATTATTAACAGTTTAAATGTGTATCTCCAGGACATCCATCTCTCACCACTCAGAAGGGCAACTGCCTGTAGATGGGACCTTCTGAGTGAGAAGCACAGGTGTGTCTTCAGTGCAGCAAATTGACCATTGCTGCAGCAGGCCAGGCTTTCTTTCCATTTACTGGTTCCGTGAGGCCAAACTATGGACCTTCCAATCTTCTTCTTAAGTGGAGAAACAATTATTTCATTATTCAGGTGGGAAGTGGCTTGCTCAGCTGGCTAGTAAACACTGCTAATTATACTGTGGTTTTGAAGTCTCGAAACTATATATTCACACTCTACTGTGCATGAGACACCACAACAGAGGCTTGAGGAAATTAAAACAAATGAAAAGCAAGGTTTTGCTTTATAAATAGTATGCAAAATCATCAGAGTCTTCAGAAGTCCTTCTAGGTTTTCAGAGAAGTTGTCTCAAGTTAGATCTTTATCCAAGATTTTCATAAAAATTGACGTAAGAAAAAAGTTTAATGTAATAGCAATCTGGTAGAGCACCCAAGAGTTACATTATTTGAATGCTCTCCTCAGCCCCAAACCACCTGTGTTAACTTCATAGAAGACTGATACAGTCTTTTATTCATTGAAAAAGTCCCTTTTTTTAAACAACACAACAGGTTACAAATGTCACCTGGAGGTAAAAACATTCAGCATCTCTACATTAGAAATCTCAGAATAGCAAAATACGTAGGAGCCAGTCCTGCTACAGTGGAAAGCAGGACAGGGCCATTTTCATCAGTGAGCGAAGCTTAATTGTGTATAGATTTTTTGAGGCATGAAAGGTATTAATTTTAAACAGTAAATGGCAAACTAAACACAAGATTAAATATAGGGCCTTGTAAATAACTATATTTGCAACTTTATATTAACATTATAAAAATAAAATTACTAAATAGTGTCAATCTTTCTTAGTATACAAATTCAAGTGAATAATATAATATTTTCACAGGTGGTTAGGTTGTACATACACACACTTCTATTGTAGTAGGAATTACTGTTTTCATTTCCATCAATTGCCAGGATTATAAATGTTTTCCCTTATTACATCCTTTTCTCTGGAAAGTTAGCTGGAAGTGGTGGACATACACATTTTGACACTGAACAGAATTTGCCTAAGCTTAGAAAACATCTCCATTATACAGGAAAGAATATACATTTTTCATATTAAGACAATAATAATATTTTTAAAATCCATTTGCATTTTTAAGGAGTGATGTGCACTGTTTAGGAAAAATGGGAAATTTGAGTCTGCACAATATATTTGTTTTTATGGTAACTGCTGTACAGGTAGCTCTTCCAAATATAAACAAAATGGGACTTATAGCGGAATAGGGCACTTAGAGCCCATTAGAATCTTACTCTCTATTTCCTTAGGGTTTTTTAAAATAAAGTTTAAAAAAAGGAGCTCCTACTTGAAGTTTCAAATTTAAAGCAAAAAGCACTTAAGAGTTCACCATGAGTGCATATAGGAATCTTAACTAATACTGTAAACAAGAAAGTTACAGTTTTTCCTGCTCAGAAAGAAGTAGGTGCATTCTTTCTGACATTCTCTAGCCATCTCACTAGTCCCTGCTACGCTCTGACTTATAATCAGTATAATTTATGGGGCAATCAATATTTCCATTTTTATGACAAAATGACATCTTGTGTGCAAATGAAATTTCTCAAAGCATCTGTATCAGCATGGCAGTAATCAAATTGCTTGGTTGCTCTGTATCACAAGCAGGGAACACATCACAGAAATAAAGATGGACATTCACACACAGGTGGAACCTGCTAGTCAGGGAATAGCCATAGTAACAAGCTTGTGTGAAACATACTCTGTTCAATTTCCTGCTTCCAGGGACCCACCTAGTTTGGTATACTTAGACGCTCTGCATCTCCACTTGTCAGTCAAGTCTCCACCTGCTCCTAGTCCCTGTAACCCCTTCCAGGTTCCTATGTACCCTCACATATCTTCAAATCCCTTCTACTTCAAAGAGTTTGAACAACCTCTGATCCTTTCCCTTCTGCTTTGAGCATGTCCCAGTTCCACATTATGCTGGCTGAGAAGTGCTGGCCTGTTAAAAGATTATGTCTACATCATATTTTGAAGACAGATGCAAGTTTGCTTCAAGCTGGTGGGAAGCGAGCCAGTTTGGATGCAGAGGCCACGTGACTGCATTATCACCATAATGCTGAGCTTGATGCAATAAGCCTGATGGAGAAACAGAATATATTAGCTGAGCTTCAGTCAGTGCAGAGCTCAGGCAAAGCAAGCTTACATCTGTCTGCAATCTGTCAGGCAGCTCCATATTGTGCCTGAATCGCATAATTCCCCCTTCAGTCTTAATAGCCCACACACAAACTGAAGCAGGGACAGAAAGGCATTCTGTTTGCTTTCTACAGATCAATTTGCTGATACCAGGCTTCTGTCAGAAATGGCACACCTGCATGGAGCCCTAATCCGCTGTGCTGCCATTTCTATCATAAGAACCAGGTCTACATTTGCCAGAAAGCTTTTATACTCCACATCTATATTTACATTTGTTCAGTTACCAGTAAGAGATTATTTTCTGCACTGCTACCTTTCTCCACCCACTGAGAATCAGCTTGAGAGCCACGAAACATTTATTACAAAAAAAGATTTGCAATTCTCTTTCCATTTTAGGTCTGTCCAAAAACACAAGAGTTCTGATAAAATAAGACTTGCAAAAGCACTACTTGCTTTCAGTGGTCCAGCACTGCTTAGGATGAAATCCACAGTTAGCCATTTTGAAACACATCAATAGAAAATAAAGAGACTTTATTAATCCTTAGGACCATATACCCCTGGGAGATTTTACATGCTACCTTTCCCAAAGTCCATTTTCAATGTTACATCTATTGAACATGAAGACTGGACACTGTTATATGGCCAGCTGCCACACAGTCTGGCCACTGAAGGCCTTTCTTTAATAAAACTTTGAAGACCCCTGGCTTAGACTTCACTGTGCACAAGCATTTTCTCTTCCCCCCGTCCCCCAAAGGAATCCCTGATATATGAAAATATCTTCCTCAAGGAGACACAGCCCTAATGCCTGCAGGTCCCTGAAGTGACTGCCTAATGCTTAGGTTGCTGTACTGATCATACAACTGTCTTGATCACTTTTTGCATGTTGTTCTCTAATATGTCTGTAAATTCCTCTCTCAAATCACAGAAATCATCCTTGAGAAATATTCCTTATCCATGCTGCTTTGTTCTGTAGGAAGTGAGGGTGTTCTCCAACAAAAAGTGTCTAGCTTCTCCATGGACCTATAGAGATTATTAACCCTTACGTAGCATCCAAAACCAATAAAATTAAGAAAATGAGAAGACGCAAACAGGTTTCCAAGAACAGGTACCTACTGCAGGTCTGAATAAGACCTAAGATACAGGTCTGCCCCTCTCCCTGTGCCTCCAGAAACATGCAGTGGCAGTTGGTCCAGGCTGGAGCAAACCACACAACCATCTTCAGGTTAAAGGAGAGGGCAACAGGACCAGCATGTCCATGGCTCAATGGTACCTGGTTCTCTTTTATGAATCCCAACCTCATTTATCCTTGTAACACAGAATTCATCACATCTCTTCCAGGCATGTGCATCTGGCTTGACTGAATTTCCACTGTGTCAATCTGCTTCTCAAATCCTTTCAGCCAGCGAAGAACACCGGTGATACCTGAGCAGAAACAAAGATGACAAAAAATACTCCAGGCCGTTTTGCAGTGGAAAATTATTTCTTACTGCGTTTTGCTCAGAAAGGTCTAACAAAAAGTCTACCCCAAGAAACTTCTCTGTCTTCTGTCTCACGCATCTCTCTAGTTAAACATGAATAGTTTAAGCATGAAATAATTGCAAATTTTTTTTTTGTATGAAAGGCCTAGACATCTGAACACCTGTCTTTTTGTTGACAAAAAAGCCCGTTCAGTCTAAATCTTGGCGCAGAGATAGGCAGCTCCTGACAGAATTGCTCTTGAAGTATTGGCCTGTGACTGTACTCCAGTGTCTTGCAGTCAGCTCTTCAGGCTGGAGCACTGCTTCTGCACTGTTATCCCAGCTCCACAAGCCCTAGGAGAGCTCCTTGGCATTGCCTACACTATATGGGTGATAAGGGATGGCTGCTTATCCCTGCAGCTCTTTCAGAGTGAGATGACACCTGTGAGCATATCCCTCATTACTCCCCACAGGCACCTCCCAAATTTCCCAAGCGTGGAGAGACCAGACACAAGCTGTGGTAGCATGGGGAGCAGGAAAGATTCTCCTCAGGAGCAACAAGGAGATGAGATACATGGGTGCAACCATAAGCTTTAATGCTCACAGGAATCAACTCGACATTTTTTGGCCTGGCACAAAACCTCATCTGCCTTCTGCCTGAGAAATGTGATACAGGCAATGAATCAGCACCGCCGTGGTCACAATGCCCAGGTGCTACAAAAAACTCCCAGCCCTGCTCAGAGTGTGCTGCGACAGCTGCTTGAGCAGAAATGAATCCTGCTTCAGCAAATGCCTAGGCAGGAGCTCTCCATTGGGTTCCATCCCACCCCCAGCCAGGAGCATCCCCAGCCCTGGTGGCCTCTCAAGGGATGGGCCCAGGGCCTGCAGGAGGGCCTGGTTTGGTGGGGCCCATGGCCGGGCAGGGCTGTGGGGAGCTGGAGACTGGCCCTGCTGCAGCATGGCTGGAGCAGGGGCTGACGGTCCTGGGGGCTGACGTGGGGTGCTGGGCTGTGGTGAGCCCCGGGGGGCTGGCAGGGACAGTCAGGGCTGGGGGCACCCCTGGGGCCCTGTCAGCAGACTTTCTGGTCAAATTTCTGTTCTCAGAGACTTCTCTCTCATCTGGGCATGTTGATGGTCTTTTGCACCCTCTCCCTCAGCACTCCCTGAGTGTGCTTGGCTGTAGGAACTCACTGTAGATCACACTTGCTCACTAGTGGCACTAAAGCAGCTACCTCTTTGAGACACACAATTTGGCAGCCTTATTCCACAGTCCCCCAGCCCTGCCTTTGGAGAGATTGGTGCCACAGTGAGGAGGTGCACTGCATCATGCCTGCCTGCAGCTCCAGCAACAGGAATTCCCCACCTTTCCCCCCATGGGCTCCCAGCTTCCTTCTGACTACCTCCCTTGTCAACCGCAGACTCTGTGAATCAAAAAAATCCCCATTCCCTGGGCTCAGAAGCAGAAGTCACTGGCCTGCCCTTCAGAGCTGCACCCGAGGGCCCACTGCTGTATCTCCTTTTCTACCCACCGTGGTCTCAGTTACAGCTGCCCCAGAGCTGCCATGACCTGGAAGGCCATTTCACAGCCATGCCACATGTCCCTGCCTCAGCACTGTGATGTCTCTGCTTAACAACCCATTTTTCAGCCATCAAGTTTTTGTCAAAATTTTCTACTGCAGGTTACAACAGCTTCTTCCAGATGCTGGCTCATTTACAAGAAATGGGTTAGCCTTCACCAACCTTACTCGTTGTTAACCCTCCCTGACTCATGCACCAGTTCAGGGAGTTCAGTCCTGTCATGCTCTGATGGCATTTTAATTTAAGTGCATCAATATTTTGAGTGGAGGGACCTACTTTTAAGTTAGATGGAAAGAGAGGAGGAGTTAAGGCTCTTTCCGCTAAAAGGCCAACTTTGATACACCCAGGGAACAAGGAGACGAAGCCTATTCAGCTGAGGATCTCAAAGAATTGAAAACATTAAAAACTCCGTGTTTTTTAGAGTAAAAGATGGAAACAGCTATAGAACACCTTTTTGTCAAGAAAAGGGAAAAAAAGCCATTGGAAAGGAATATAGACTTTAGTTAATGAATTGGCATATGAAGAATGTGGTTAGGACTAGGCAAGGAGACACGGGGTTGGTGGATGGGAATAATCACTAGACAAAGCTGTTTCACAGAATCTGTAGCAGAGTTGAAAAGACAGACCTGCCACTCCACAGTTGATTTAGTCCACACTGAATCTGAACTCTAATGAAACTGTCATTTTCACAATATCTTGTAACAAGGAGTCCTATGTGACAGTTATGTATTTGCCCTTTAGTTTCACAATCCCTTATTTTTAAATATATTTTGTTGCTATAGTTTGACCGCCCTTAACACTAAATTGCTGCTGCTCTGGCATTCAGTGCAGAACTGCCTTGTGAAATGTCTCACTCAGTAATTGCCTCCACTGCCCTTTCTTGCCAAGGCCATCATCACTGTTTGCCTCTCAGGTCTGCAAATCTGCCGGCAGCTCCCAAAGTTGTCTCCCAACCACACATTTCAGTGACCTCATCTCTGCAGGCCACAGTCTCTCTCACCCTTGACATAAGCTCAGATCAACAAATCCACTCCCCTAAAGCACAGATAATTATACTCCTCTACTGCCAGGAATCTCTAGTACATCCTAGTGAATCAAATGTGGAACAAACCTAGATCTTTGCCAACAGGTACAATCTTTGTTTCTGTAGATGTCGACGTGCATCTTCAGTTGGAGTGTGAACGTCCTTGGGGCTTGCTTGTGCAACAGAAGTTTGTCTCAGGCACTCTTTCATGACCATTGGGAGAGATTAAAATTTTTGAGTTGTGACAGAAGAGAGTGAGTTTGGTTCCGTCTCCATAGAGTCTCAGTCAGTTGCTTTTAGATACAACCAAGGTTCAAATTCCTTTCAAAATCATTAAACTGCATTTTCAGTGGGACAATGCATACCTGAAGGTAAAGAACTTATGATGCAATGAGATAAAAAGAATGTACTCTCATGGAGAAATAAATGCTTAAAGGAAAGGACACAAAGGATAAAAGTCCTTGGAGGAAGATCACCAGTGGAGTCCCACTGGGCTGTATTACATGTTGTCATTATTATATATAATGTACAGTGTATTCCCACAGGAATGTGCTGATTGATCTAGTCCTAAGTGACCTGGAAAGCGGGATGAGATGAAGGAACAAAGTTTGCTGATAATAATGAGTTATTCAAAGAAGTCAATTTAGAGCCAACTGCGAAGAGCTGCAGAGGGATATCATAATGCAGAATGGCTTGGAAATAAAAATGCAGTTGAATTCAATATTGATAAATGTAAAGTAATGCACATAGGAGAAAAAGCCCAGCTATATATATGCAATGATAGTCACCAAAGTATCTGTTACTACCGTGGAAGTTATTATGAGGTTATTATGGAGAGGTCTATGAAAATGTCACCTCAGTGCTCAGTAGCATTTAAAAAAGCAAATCAAATATTAGGAAAGAAATTAAGACCAAATCAGAAAATAGCATGAAGCTGCTGTACAGATTTACTGGGTGACTGCATTTGAATAGTGTGAGCTGTTCTGTCCCCATCCTCCCAGCTCAAAAAAGTGTATGGGGAAAAAACCAAAGATGCTGAAAAATCTGGAACAGTTTTGGTGTGAGAAATTGTCAACAAGACCAGGAACCTTTGTCTGGGAGAAGAGAAAACCAGGGAGGGCGCATGATAAATGTCTAAATAATCTGAAGTGGCTAGAAGGAAGCAGATGGAGAATAAGTGTTCCCTGTCTTCCAAAATAGAATTAAATGCAATCAGTAGTGGTAGTTTCAAATAAAGCAAAAGGAGGTAACTTTTCAAACTACTGTTCAGCTGTGCAACTCATCGCCACAGGAGGCTACAGGCACAAAAGGTCTCTGTGGGCTTAAAAGACTCAGGCAAAGGGAGTCTATTGAGAATTCCTGGATACAGAGACTCAGGGTTTTCCAAAGATGCAGACCTTGGGAGTGTGAGAAAGTGGTCTGGCAGTATGGCTGTGTCATTGCTCTGTTTCTCCATGCCTTTTCCTGCTGTGCATCCATTATTGCCCAGTGCTGATGAGCTGTGGTGGACCCACTACAAAAGTTCTGGTTTTTTATGGTTGTCCCCTTAAGGGACCACAGTAAGTCCCAAAGATCACCCTCTCCTCCTTGGAAGTGAGTGAGGCAAACTTAGCTCTGATGCTTGCTTTATGCTGGAATAAAATATAGTTTGGTCTAAGTCAGAAGGGAGGTGTAAACTGTGTGACTTGGATTAATTTGGCATTCAGTGGGTGTGCGAATGATGACATACCCACCAATGGAACAGATGGTCTGGGCAGCAGAAAAAATAACCAGATAGCTATAAAATAAAGCAAGCTCCTTCCAGGCAAGTTCTTATCTTCATTTCACCTAAATAAACTTGAAACAATTTCATTGAAAGGACTGAGCTATTTACCTCTTTCACTTGAGGTGTATGTTGTGTCTTCGCCTAATTTGGACCTCCTATGGAATTTACTTGCTGGAAATTCATCTTTTTTCTCCAACTTGAATTTGGGTCCTTATGTTGTTAAACAGCTTGTTGAATCTCTTATACAGTGTCATGGAGCAGCATCTAGACTAATTTCCAGAAAGCTGAAATCAGTCTCATGTGAATTTCTCCTCAGCCCTGTGCATCCTGGGTGTGGCAGCTGGGATGAAGAGATCCTGAGGCTGATGAGGCAGGAATGATGCTTATGTCTCTGCAGGCATTGCTTGGCACCACGGGCAAGCAAAAACTCTGAAACCTCTAACTTGAGCTAAATCAATCCAGAAGTTGTTTAACAACAGCAAAGGTATCAGTCCTGAAATAGAGCTACAAACCTAGACTGCAGTAAAAATACATCCCTAAGAGATGCATCCACTGTCTCTGCCATTCTTCTCTTGCCCCTTCCACACACCCCACACAGCTCTTCGTGCTGTTGCTGTACTGGTGTTGGAGGCAGACCACAGAGATAACAGCCAGTGTTGCATTAGGAATTTATCAGATGTGTCCCAAAGCAAAAAAATTGTTACATGCCCTTAAGTTACAGCAAGATAAATAATGAGAATGTGATAAAAAAAAGTATTCAGGTTTTAAAAGTAATAATAAATTGAGAGCTCCGTGTCAGAGCTTCATCCCAGAATGATATTTTCCACATTGCAGAATACATTTTCTCTATTTTCATGTAATCTGATAAACACAGTTTCTGTTATGCTAAGCATGAATGTTTGTCAATACCAACTTTAAGTAATAAGAAGCTGATTTGGTTGCAGAGAAAAAGAATGAGTCATCCAGCTGAACAAAAAACACTGCATTCTTGTAAATGTATCCTGTAAATCTGTATACTTATACATAAAAAAGCCTAAGATATGATGATGCTATATTGTTTCCAAGTAGAAACGGTATCCAGATCTCTATGTGGGCGGATAGGTAGTGGGTGGATATAATAAAAATCTCTATGATGTACTGTACATATCCCTCTGTTGTTTTCAAATACGGTTCTGAATTATTAATACCTAAAAATGGACTTGTCCAGTTCTGCCCTTATGCATCATTGTTTACTTCAATAAACCTAAATTTAGCAGGAAATGGTGAATATTTAATTGTGCAGCATAAATAATGACGATTCCCAACCGTTCTGGAAAGTCCCTGTTTCAGAGATGGCAAGCGCTTAATTTTATGTTTTATTGCTGTACTCTGCTGCTGAAGTCTTCTGATTCATGACTCAGCCACTTGGTATGCTGTGTTGAACTCCTCACTTTCACAAACCAGGGGGAGAAAACAGAGGGGTCTCTGACTTTATCCTTCATATCTAGGGCATCGTTTACCAAGCAGCTGCAAACAAGTACCCAAAGCCCTAACTTCGGGTTACCTTTTACTTCAGGACCCACTAGTGGAAGATGCTGAGTCTCCTGCTCATTGTTTCCTTGACTGGTTTATGCAAACCAGGCCTCCTTGCCTGTCTCATCTGTGTTTTTCTTTGAGTGCTGTCTGGAAGGAAAGCCATGTGCCTGTCCATGGGAGAGGCCCAGTGTGTTTTTGCCTGACACCCCAGACAGTGGAGGTATGGCTGCCTGTGCTAAGGATGCACCCTAAAAGCCAGACATGATGTTCCTCAAGTGGTTTGTAGTGCAGGATCTGCCCAGCTTGTGAAGGCAGCTAGTGATAGGAGATGTACTGACAGAGGCAATGTTGATCTCCTCTAGTGTTTGCCTGCAATGCTTTTCCCCCTTCTTTTTGGCACTGGCACATGTCTGATGCCTCTCCTTCACTCCCTTTGATCTACACCTGAGTGTTTTGCAGTTATGAATATCTGTGGTTAAAGCATAATTGGGCTGTTTCCTTACTCCAGATCTCCAGGAAGTCCATGGCCTCTTCCAAAATCCAAGTGAGTTTCATAACACTAGATAGTTCAAGGAAAACATAAAAATGTTGTTCATTTTGTTGTGGGCCAGCATGCAAATGTGCAGCTGTGTGCAGTGGGGCTGTGCTGGGGGCATATAGATTTGTAGAAATCACAGAAACATCCTGGCAGAGTTGCTAAGCACCTCCAGCAAGCTCTGCTCTCCCCTGCAGCACAGCAGCCTTCTGCTCCTCCCTAACATAAAGGTGTTCTTGGCTGGGCAGAGGTGGCATGGCCCCTGTCTGCTCCAAATGCATCCCTAAAAACATCAGTATCCCTTGACACCTGCTGACACAGGAGCCAGTGCAGTACCTGCCCCATTGGGGGACACAGCCTAAACTCACTCTGCATGCTCAGGGCCTTTCCCCCAGTATGCACACACACATCTAGAGGGGACCGTGCCAGCTGAAACCACACAATCACAGTTTTTTTAACAAAACAGGAAGCTGAAGTCAGCCTCAGACCTCAGCATGTCATTGCTCAGTCTGGAATACTAAATATAGTCCATATTTTGTGGGTCTAGGAGATTCATCCCTATGAATGAAAGGGCTTCACCATTCATCTACTCCCTTTTCTGTATAGAGCCTCATCTACCTCTGTGACTTTAGTCCTTCTTTGTTCACTGCCATGCACTCTACTAGCAAGGGATAGGCAGAACCAGAGAAGACTGCACATTTATTAGTATTTTTAAAATTGCCTGTGTGCTACTGTAGGAGTACGCTGACTGGCTCTGGTTGCAACTTCCTCTTCCCAAAACACATCAACCACGGGGCAATGGGAACACGTTTGCATAGAGCTTGTGAGCATGGCTTGGGGTTTAAGGGAGGCAGTGTCAGGAAAAAGGATTCCACAGAAGGATAGACAAGCATATACAAGGGCACACTGCATGTTTCTTACACATCAGTTTGTATCTTAATTCCTATCAAGACTGAATATCCAGGTAATTGAAACGTACCCAAGCTAGCAGAGCATTCTCCCTATCATTTCTCCTCAGAACTTCAGAGATGAAGAGATGCCACCTTTTGATTTTCATTCACTTGTCCTAAACACAGAATACAAAATGGCCTACCTAACAGTGAAATTATTTCTAAAACACATTTCTTAAGCATAAAGGAATAAAACCTGATTATTTCACATTGCACCCACTTTGTTACTCCTCCAATGTAATGCAAGTTATGAATCCTGAAAGTTCACACTTCCATTTGTAGACAATGGTAAGCAATTTTAACCTTATAGTTAGTGCACCTGGTCTGGGTCAGACCTGCAGCTTCATCTACAGAGCAGATAAAAGTGTTAACGTCTATATTTTGTTTTGCAGAATCCTATGCACACAGTATAACTTCCATGGGGAGGGGATTGAAAGCAGTGCCCCAGACAGGAATTATGAAAAGGTCTCTGAGCGTGATTGCAAAGCTGGAGATTGACAGAGATAACTGGAATTGAACAGGGAATGTTATTAATACTAGAAGAGCAGGGAGTGCTTGCTAACCTGGTAAGAAGGCATATTATTGTGCTGAAGAGGTATGAAGCAAAACTAAATAAAACTTGTTCGAATTATCCTTTCAGAGCCTACTGAGGAATGAGTGGCCACAGAGATGATACAGAGCATGGTAAAGATATTTTACAGCAATATATTGCAATTGCAGATTGCGAGACTATTGTTTAAAATTAAGGACTTCAAAGTCTATACTGAGAGGTGCTGCATGACTGCTTGTAAAGTAGTGTTGTGGTTTAAGCCCAGCCAGCAACCAAGCCTCAGGCAGCTGCTCGCTCACTCTCCCACCAGCTGGATTCAGGAGAAAATCAGCAGGGTAAAAGCTTGAAAACTCGTGGGTTATGATAAAGACAGGTTAATAGGGAAAGCAAAAGCTGTGCACACAAGCAAAGCAAAACAAGGCACTAATTCCCTCTTTCTCATGGGCAGGCAGGTGTTCAGCCATCTCCAGGAGGGCAGGGCCCCATCATGTGCAATGGTTACTAGGGAAGACAAATGCCATCACTCCAAATATGCCCTCCTTTGTCCTTCTTTCCCCCACTTTAATTCTGAGCATGATGTCATATGGTCTGGAATATCCCTGTGGTCAGTAAGGGTCACCTGTCCTGGCTGTGTCTACTCCCAACCTCCCTTGCACCCCCAGCATCCTTGCCAGTGTGGCAGTATGAAAGCAGAAAAGGCCTCGGCTCTGTGTGAGTCCTGCTCAGCAGCAACACAAACATCTCTGTATTATCAACACTGTGTTCAGCACAAATCCAAAACACAGCCCCACACTAACACAAGCAGGTAAGTTGCCTAGTCTACAAAGAGCTTGGATGTTCTGAGCTCATGTATAATACATAGTTCTGGCCTCCTATAGGTTAATTACGATGTCTGAGGGCAGATAGGAAACTCTTCTTTTAATATATTACAGTAATCTTTTCTCACTCTCAGGTAGTTTATGCCTCAAATGCAAACCTGCTTTTTTTTTTAGGAATTCATTCAACTGATATTGAAGTCAATTTCAGCTTACTGATGGAGCTTGCTGATAACTTTGTTACCACTGGCAGCATCCCAGCTGATGATGGTTATCAAGGGCCTAGACTTTTTAACAGTAATTCTGGGGTTTTTGATGTTGTTGAAAAGTAGGTGGGAGAAATAGCATAGTTACTCATGCATTTGTATAAGACATAAAGAGTGCAGTTAAAACTCCATTCCTAAGATAAACTGACAATTTCCACCATGAGGATAAAGTCCACCTATCAATATCATCTTCAGGACAGAGCCTCAGGCTAAAGAATGAACTATTGCATCCTCCAAGTACCACCTTAAATATTATCCGCCCTGCCTTTCAAAAGAGATATTACTCTTGAGCCTTGCCTTCTCTGGAAAAAAAAAACCAAACCTGTAAATACATTTACAAAGATTTATACATACAAGTATATGCATATTTCTTTTATTTATATATAGAACAGAAACAAGACCCTATTAAAAGAAAACCAAAACGTATTAAAACAAAGCAGTGCTCCAAATGCACAGTTTTCCCCAAGAGAGCCATGAGGCTGAGCTGTTAGTGGCAAATAGCAGATCCATCACTTCAGACTTGTGCTTGGATATTGCTATGAAGAAAGTAAAATGAAAAGCCACGTGGAGCCTAATGGAGCACTCACTCTCCGTGTGCCAGAATCACCGAACGTGTAAGAGAGAACACCCTCATAAGAATGGAGAGGTTGGCACAACTCTGAGCTAGAGTTCCAGGCTGCCTCCAGGCTTCAGGTAACAGCATGCTGGGGTGACAATAACAACGTGTTTCACCATGTCCCAAACGTGTAGATTGTTCGCAGGACTCAAATTGAGGAGGAAGCATGGGGACCACAAGATTTTCCACTCCGAGAGAGTCCACTCATTTCCCTCATCTTCCAAACATGATCTCACTGTCTCTAATCAGGTCCTGTATCTTCTCTTCTCCCAGTGAGAACCTGGTTGCTTAGTAAATGCCACATTGACATCCAGCCTTCAAACCCACCTCTGCCTTAACTCATGCCAACTCAACTGTGCTGTGCAGGCAACCTCAAGGCTGCCCCAGGTCTTGGAATGTTTTGGCTGTCTAGAGGACTGGGTGGTTTTGTGTGGAGGTAGTGCTAGGTGGCATCTGGGGGACAATATGCAGGTTTCCATGTAAAATTTGGGAGTGGGGCTATGTCTGTAGGACATGGTTAGGTGCAGTTTAAGAGGCAGAGCTGGGGTAACCTGTGTGGTGCAAATGGGTTGGCAGAAGAAAATTTGCAGTGCATTGACTCAAGACCTGGCTAAGCTGCTTCAGCTCCTTTCCCTCAGCTTGACTGAGCTGGAGATGGTCTGGCTTAAGTCTTCTTAAGCAACTCTTCGAACCATGGCAAGCCGGATCCACAAACAATTCAGGAAAAGGGATGCAGAAAACTCTGATCTCAATCTATGTCTTTCCAGAGCAGACCAGGATAAAAGTGCCGTGTTGTCATTGCCCAAATGAATCACAAGATTTTTTTCAATAAAAGGTATGGCAAATTATCAAACAAAATTTCTAAATTCTTATCCCATTATTTTAATGTAATCAAAGTCCAGAAGGATGCACAAACTTGTCACAGCTAGACAAGAAATAGTGCAACAGCCCTGGGACCTTACTAGGAGAAGGAGGCAAAACAGCCTTTTCATGACCTTGGTGAGCATGTTAATGTATTCCTTTACTTTCCACTGTACTGTATATAATAAAGGCTTTACATCCAGGAGTCTCTCTCCTCTTTTTGCATAACCAGAATAAATCCAATAAGGGGTTGGGGTTTTTTAACAGCATTAAACCCAGATCACATTTAGCTGGGAGAAAGTTGTGGGCCTGAAAGGGAGAACAGAGGCACACAAGCATGGAGATCTGGTTGGGAGAGCCAGTCCCAATGTGCAGAGGAAGGAAAAGGGCTGTAAGGGTCTGTCCTGTTTGGTGGCACATGCCGTAGAAGATAGTGGAAGAGAGGGCAGGGGAAAAGGGAGTAGAGTGGTTGTGCCCTGCTTGGGAGAAGCGAGGTGTGATGCTGGCTAGTGTATGGAAGGAGAGAAAACTCATAAGGGCTGTGTCCTGTTTGAGGGAGACAAGGCACAATGACTATTCCATATACAGACTTGAGGTGTAAGGAATGCAAATTTATTTCTAGTACAAATTAAAGCTACTTCTCAAAGTGCAGGGTCAGGGTCTTCCAACAGATCAAGCTCCACTTACTCAGTGTCCTGATCCAGAACTGGGATATCCTAGGGAAATAACTGCAAGAACAGCACTGAAGATCTTCAGGATGTCAAAGGTATGGAAGGAATTCACTTAGAGAGAAAGTCATGCCATTTTTTAAAAACTGCTGAATGTGGAAGTTGTTTAAGCAGACGTTCCCTTTATTCTTGTTGTCTAACAAGTGTTACATCCCGTAACTGCAAAATAATAACACCCTCTCAGATAAATGAACAAAAAAACAACATGCTGTTTCTCAAATTCTAAAGCCAAAGGGTTGTGTAGGCATGTTCCCAGTGTCTCTGTTTTTGGAAAGACAGCCTGGATTAGCGTGGCTGCCTGGATGTTGAAAGGCCATGAGCTAGCTGGGGCACAGCAGGGTGACGGTTGGGCAACATTATTGCAAGGATTTGGCAGCTTTGTTTCAGGAGAAAATTATACTGGGTATTCATGCAGGCTATTGCTAAGCTCTTTAAAGCAATACACATTAATAAATAATTGAAACAGCTTAAAGGAATAGGAGGATAAATTCGCTGTAATCAAGGGACGCACGGTGCAAAATAAGGCAGGATCCCAAACTCCATTAAGAATAGGTGCATGACTAAGTGGTATCCTGACCAAAGGCAATGCCAGCCTATGGATAGGTGTGTTGTACTCACTAACAGCCTACAGGTGCTTAAGCAATTTTTAAATGTGTAACACATCTGCCGTTCCTTTCTGTGTCAGACCAATGGAGAGACTAAGAGAGAATATCCAGAGGCCATGGAAGATCCAGACATCACGGAGTCAGATCCCAGATTTTAAACTGTCTTTACCTTGAGATGATATTCCATCTCATGACATACTGAATATGGAGTAACAGCAGGAAAATGATCCTCAGACTTGAAGTTTCAACAACAGCTCAATAGAAAGTGAGCAAGCAAAGCTGAAATGCCCTATTAATACCATAGCTGACAAAGCAACAGTAAAGTCTTTCCCTCTTTGCCGTGCATGCTCTAACTAAAAAATTGACTGGCTAATGTCACTATTCTTGAAAAAATATTACATTATTATTATTTTCCAGGAGGATGCTCACTCACAAAAATTGTATTTCCACTAAGGAGACGAGAGTTTTGCTGCAGGAGCTTAAAAATTTGTCTATGAAGTATGGAAATTACCTGAATATATTTCACCTAGTTTTTTCTTGAAAATAAGAGTTGAGTAACAATTACATAAATAAAATATTATTATACTGTGGTAAAATTGCTAATTCATGTAAGCATTAAATTACACTATTCTCCTGACCCTTTTCTTGGAAAAAAAACTGAGAGAGTAAACACATTGTTGCCTCCTCTGAATTGAAAAAGTTGATGACAGAAATGGAAAAGCCAAGGAATTAGAGGAGAGATCTTTTTTAACAACATTAAATAAAGCACATAAACCTTCCTGAGAGCTGTTCAAAAATACCAGAGAACCCTATAGCACATACCATTATCACTTTAATCTACCTCTTAAATAAACTGTCAATCCCACACACTATCCAAACTTTCCATACCATCTGGCAGGAAGTTTATACAGAACCTGAGAAAATTCCTCAGATTCCAGTCTGGATGGACCCAACAGTGTGATTTGTGAGGTTGATCTAACTAAGCAACACATTTCAATATTTGTCCCACACATAGCCAAATTTCTTAGCCCTTGGGGAAGACTTTCATTTTTTATAGAGAGAAAGGAGAATGGAAAATAAAAGGCATGTATTCCAGTATTTACCTAAGTACTAGGAATCTGAACACTTGTAGACTGTATATTGGCAGAGACCAAGAGGTTGAAGTCTGGCCTGGCTGGAAGACATCCAGCAAGATCTACTCTACAACACTTACTTAGATTAGAAGAACAAAAAAATTCAGTAATTTTATCAAAATGAGCTATTGCAGTGTGTGCATGCTTTACAATCAAACAATAATAATGATGACGTTCTCCAGTCAAGTAGCTCCATAATATCCTATAGCAAAATGTCAGTAACTCTGCTGAATATGATATGAGTTCCAGCCAGGAATATGAGTTACCAGCAAAAGACATCTCACTCAGAGAGCTAACATTACACTGGTGACATGGGCTCAGGATTACTCCTTTGGCTTTTCTGTAGCCGCTGGAGACGTAGAAATTTGGGCAGGCTTTCAACTCCAGAAATGCCAAGCCCATACACACTACACAATAATTTGACTGTGCAGGTAAAGTCTTTTAAAATGGCTTCATGATTCAAATCGAGTACACTCTTACAGTGAATTACACCACTTCTAATCACAGTTTCCCAGTTTCAGATATAAATAACTTCTGTACAATATTAGCAATGGGAAAACCACCTGGGTGAAAAGTATACTGCAATATGCATTTAAACTGTGTTCAGTCACAGCCCTTTACACTGGCTAAAGCAATGTCTGGTTTAAGCAGGAATGTAGTATCTTCATCAAATGGAATCATAGAATCATAGAATGGTTTGAGTTGGAAAGGACTCTGAAATTCACCTGGTTCCAACCTCCCTGCCATGGGCAGGGACAACTTCCACAGACCAGGTTGCTTAAAGTCCCATTCAACGTGGCCTTGAAAACTTCCAGGGATGAGGCATCAGCAACTTCTCTGGGAAACCTGTTCCAGTGCTTCACCATCCTCACAGTAGGGAATTTCTTTCTAATATCCAACCTAAATTTCCTCTCTTTCAGTTTGAACCCATTACTCCTCATCCTATCACTGCTGTTCCCAATGGAGAGTCCCTCTCCAGCTTCCTTGTAGGCCCCCTTCAGATACTGGAAGGCTGCTATGAGGTCTCTATTCTCTTCTCCAGACTGAATAGCCCCAACTTACTCAGCCTGTCATCACAGAGGAGTTGCACTAGTGCCCTTATCAACTTTGTGGCCCTCCTCTGCATTCGCTCCAACAGTTCCATGTCTTTCTTATGCGGGGAGCACCAGAGCTGGATGCAGTGCTACTGGTGAGGTTTCATGAGAATACAGTCAAGGGAGAAAATCATCTCCCTTGACCTGCTGGCCACACTCCTTTTGATGCAGCCCAGGATATATGTATTAAAAAACCCCATAATATTTATATATACATATACACACACACACACATACACACAAAAGTCAGTATTGCTCAAGTCCAAGTATTTTCTTTTTCTCTAAAAGAAACGCAGGAAGGGACAAACTGGTTTGGTCAAACCATGGACTTGCTGGAACCTTCATGTCCTGGCATAACTGAGCTTCAGGGAAGTTGTTTCTGAGGGTCTGAAATAAATGGTTTCCAGATTAGCCCAGATAAGAAGTGCAGAAACACTGAGAAAATTGTTGTTATCACAATATTACAATTCCACATTTGAAGTAATAAAAAGTATTAATGCGCATTTAAAAAGTATTTTTCAATAATATTACCAGCCAGTTCTGGAAATTGTAATATGCAATAGCTCACATTTGTATTCAAGCTATGGGTGCTTATTAAATAATAATGAAATCTGAAGTGTTGGGAAAATTTTGAAACTTACATTTCCTGAAATAAAGTCTATATCACGTTTAGGACCTTTTTTGGCTAATGCAACCAGTGATCTTCATTGCACAATTACCCTGGGTAATCTGTATCAAAATGCAAATATTCTTTCACCACAGTGTATATACTGTGACAACACTTCAATTACAGATGACTGAGAAAAAATGACTGGGATTTTTTATGCTGACACCCTGTGTGTTATTTGCCTAGCCAAGTTTGTCACCTGTGAGGAAACATATGCATCCTCAGAGGCACATACTGGAGAACAGTAGGAAGAACATTGGAGGATTATTTGCATTCAAGTCATTTTGCCTCAAGCTTCAATACAAAATCTGTGATTTGCAGCCCAATTTAAAGAAAATCCCACTCTCTCATCTGTCTAAGTTAACAGCCCTCCTGCTTTGAAGTCCAGAAAGACTTTTTTAATGAGGATAGAAGTAAAATGTTTGGGATAAAGCTCATATAAGCGCTCCAATTAACAGGCCAGTTATGACACACCTAAAACTCGTTTCTCCACTGGTAGCAAAGCAGAAACACCACTGATTTCACCTGGAGAGATTTGTGTGTGTGGCCTACAATGCAACTGCTAGAATTGTACAGTCAGAGTGCTTAAAAAAACCCCCACAGATATCCAAATACAGAAATCAAAGGCAAACACAGTCAGATCAACACCAAAAGAGGAACTAAATTGTACTGAATGAGAAAGCAGACAACAATATTTTTAATTGCATAATTTAATTATTCAATGCAATGACCTCAAAGTGTGCTGTCAACATTAATTAATTTTTCTATTGCAGCACTCCATTTGTAGATATCTATTACTATTTCCAATTTGCAAATAAGAGATGAAGGTTTTGAATCGGACCCAAAGACAACTTAAGCCAGAAGAAGACTTTTGTCAGAGCTGGGAGGACAAGTTATGTGATCTGCTCTCCAAGACAGAGAGAGGATCTACCCATCTTTATTGGTACACCTTCAGACTAAGCAAAAACATGCTTCCAGCTATCTTGGGTTCATTTTTTATGCCTGCAACAGAAAAATACAATGGGTCCTACTTCTTTGACAAAATACTAGCTAGGCAAAACAACATGGCAAGGTGATAAGCTATCATTTCTATTATTAAAAATTAAGTGAAAACATAAGAACAGTCTTTGACTATTTTTGAACAACAAGGTTCAGAATTCCTTTACATGAATTTTATCATCTTTCCACCTAATCATGGCTGCATGCACTTAAGACAGTAGAAAGATAGGAAAGCAGCAACTCAGGTGACTGGCTGAAGCAAACTGCACATTTTCCCAGTGCTACCTGATTTATTAAACCAGTCAATGAATTCTCAGCGTTAAGAGACAAAGCTTTGTCCAAGAAATAGCTTTAGAAAAGTCACTGAGAGGTCTATTAGCTGTAACACAATGGGTTAAAATTATGTGCAATCATTGCTACACTCATTACCATTATTTTACATCCCCAGGAAAAGAACAGAAAACAGAGGAGTCTGGAAGAAAATGGAAGTAGATTTGAGTTTACAAGGAGTTTTGTCTTTTGCAATGGAGGCTAAAAGGAAGACTTAGAAAAAATGGAGTGAAGGAGGCTGACTTTTCAGTGTAGATCAAGCTGTCCAGTCAGCTCATGATTTTTACTGTTGCCAGTAAATTAAACATTATCACCATTATATTTCTGTTTTCCTGTAGAATCAGGATACAAAGGAACTGCTGCCATTGCAAAAGATTCCCGAAGAGTTTGGAAACTGCCAAAAAGGAAGAAGTGCTGAGAAGTTCAAAATTGTTCATCTAAGAGGAGTATACTAAATATAGAGTGCATAAATGAAGAATTCCATATAAAACTGCTCCCAGTGACCAACTATTCGGCTTCTTTTTGTCCTTTCTATGAAAATCATGAGGGATTACTTAAAGAAAAGGGAGCGTTGGTAGTTACATCCAATATATTTGCTAATTCGGTGGCATCTGCAGAGCCCGCTATTATTTTGTAACCTGTTTCAAAACCTTGACATTATTGATCAGCATCAGGGCTGCCACCAGCTCCCATTGACTCACTGATCATGAGCATATTACCCAACTGATTTTTATCACCATGCTGTGCCGCAGAATACTCCATGGCTGAAATAGCAATGAGTAATTTTTTCAGCGAGATATTTTCCTTCTGGGAAGCAATCCTTTGTAGTTTTATGCATATCAAAGCTTCATGCATTTCAAAAAAAACTCCAAAAACCCAAGCATAAAGGATTTGGGCTGTCAGTTATGTATGTTTAGACAGTACATGAAATAGTTTTCCACACTTTCAATATGAAGTAGGAATTTTTTCAATGACTGGTGGACATAGCTTATACAAATCTTTGTTTGGCTAACACCTTGGACCACAAGTTGTTCTGCTCCAGTCCAAATACAGACAGAGACAGTGCCTTCAAAGGTTATTATATGCTGGCTGTACAAAAATGCATAGCATTGATTCATCTTCATTCTCTCAACTGTACCCCTCTTAATGATGCTGTTTACAAAGCAAATTACTTTTTCTGCTCCCATCTTAACCTGAGCTCTGGCTGTTAAATTAGGTGTTTACTGTTTGTAAATCACAGGTAACCTATTTCTACAGAACTGGCTTAAATTCTAGGTAAAAATCTGCAGCTCTAACCCTAATTAACTGTCTCTCAAGGAAGTACTGTATTATTTTTTTTTTTAAGTAACTGTCCTTCATTGCTCAGACTGCAGTTTTACAGCTTTAATGCCCCAAGAAGCAGCTGCCACTGCTGTTGCAGTGACCAGAAGGATGCTGAAGGAGTGTTTGGCGGATTCCAGTTGAAAAGAAATGTGTTTTTCCGAGATACAGCAAAGATATGTGGTAAGCGTTGTATTATTCTGTCAGCAATACTAGGATTTATTTGCTTAGCTTTGCTCTATCTTTCTTTTTACCCTGACTGATTTTGATTTTGGTGAAACAGTCAGTTCATCCTAGTAATGACTTAGGAGCAGGCAGCAAGGAGCATGATCATTATGTGACCTCTTGTCAGAGGGAATTTCACCTTGCACCAGTTAATAAACACTACTAATAACTTCACTTTACAGAAATGGCTCCCCTCCTCACCCCTACCCATCCTTGATCTTTATAAGGAGGGGTTTCTGTTATTTTTGTAGAATATTTATCTCAGTAGCAGAGCCTGAGTGCTTTTGCCGTCAGAGTATCTGCGCTGATACCACGTGGTGCCTGGCTAATGCTGTGCAGTCAATTATGCAGGTATCCGGGCAGAGAAGCCATCGCAGCACGTATGAACGTAACGCTGAAGTGATCACTTGACGTCTCAGCCCGATTCTTACCTCTGCTGCTAGTGGGAAAGGGTCTTTAAAATGCAATCTCGTGCCTGTTTTTCATCATCTGTCTCCTTCCCAGTTTTGTAGTAAAATATTTGCTTTGTGTTATGCACAAATGCAGTCAGGCATATAGAAAGGAGGATGGGTTGTTAATAATATTCCACTTCATCAATCAGGAGAGCTCTCATTTTTAGTACACTGATATTTAATACAGCAGTAGAAAGACAAGCACAATTATACACACTCATACACATTCCAAAGAGAGGACTTGGCTATTTTTCTCTCCTTTAAGAGGGCAAGGAAAACAGTTTACCATACTTGGACTAAAACCATCTCAAGCTGGAACCAGTCACACCTTTTTAACTTGCATCACCATGGGATGTTCATAAAATCAATATGATATGAAGCACTTTCACGATCACATTTACATTTTTCATTTAGGAATTTGAAAAATTATTCCTCCTGCTGTTTTCATAACACTGGTACCACAGCATTACACAATTTTGCTTGAGAGGGATGTGAAACATTAAAAAATGACAAAACACAAGCCTTGAGTTAAATACCTGAGTTAATTCCTCTGCCTCCACTTCTAACATTTTCCACCCTATCTTCTGTTATTTATGCTGAACTCCTCTTACTCTCACGGTCAGAAACCTGAATCTTTAAGCTGCAAAGAAAAGGTTATCACTTCAATTCGTTTGTGGGCAAATTGCTCACACTCAGCTGTCAATCAACAGTCCACTCCAGCATCTGAGCTGATTTGTATCTATCACGGGTGTTTACTCGACAGATTCTCACAAGCAAACTGGAGCAGAGAAAATGTGTCTAATGATAACATCATGCCGACAACACGCTTTCTGCAGATAGCATTTGCATTATGTGTTTACTGTTTGCAGAGCGTCTGGAAGACATCAGATGAAAAGGAAGACATTTTCTGAGCACATATTCCGACAAAAAAAACCAAAAAACAAACAAACCAAAAAAACATGACTCCATAGGAAAGCACTTCAGATGAGGAAGCGTAGATATATCTTTGCCTTTGCTTCCTGCTCCCTTTCTACATATTCCATTTCTTTTCATCCTGCTCCATTGCCTTTCTGTCTCCTGCTTTTTTAATCCCTGTTATTCTGTTACTTTCGAAAAAAATTAACTAAAAGAAGAGAAAAGCAGATGCACTCAGACCTTATTCCCATAGTTTCAGTTATTTTATGAATTTTGAATATGAATAGAGATCGAAACTAATCAACAGATGGTTGGAAACATGAATATTCATTAATTCTGAAATCCTGTATTACTTTGCCAGGTATTGTTTGGATGTAAAGAATATATGTATAGTCTAATCTCCACTTTTGAAAAAGAAATCAAGCAGTCTCTTTAGCTGTCCCATGCCTGATGAAGTGGACATTTTGGACAATAAACTGAGCTACATGCATGTATCCTTTGAAAGGGAAAAAAACCCTAAAACCTGACAAATATCTTTATGAATTTCTAAAGCCCTCTGCTTGAAAATGAGCCATCCGGAAACTTCAATTTGATGAGAGACAGGAATAAAACATTTTTAGTGCTACTATAAACTAACTGTAAGTTTTGATTTGCAACTCCAAAACCCAAAGAAAAACTGAAGCACTCACAGCAATGAACCAGTAAAGAAATGTGAAATTAAGCTCAAGTAGTTATGAATCTATGATTTCCCTTAGACAGATGATTTCCCTTAGATTGATGTCTAGCAGCAATCTGTTTTATATAAGTAATAAGCTGCTGCCACCTTCTGAAAAAAGCTCAGCATGACTACAAATGCCAACTTTCTCTCAAGGCCAGAGTAACAACATACACGTTCCGAGCCAAGAAAATTAGGCAACAAAACAAGTTCTGCTCCAGCATCAGTACAAAAAAAAAAAATCTGCTGCACTTAGAAATTCTTGCTCAAGAAGCTCTTCTGAGGGTGGTGTCAACACTTCCACGCAAAAATGTAAGCATGTCATCCTTATCCCAACTTAGGAAGACATTCTGACATCCTACCAACCTTCAAACTGGTAAATGTGACACTGAAGCAGGACAACAGGACTGTGACCTCCCTTCAGCCGTATCCTCCTTTACCTTTTAAATGCTCACCTGCTTGAAGAACAGTCTACTCTCCTTGGAGATAACTTCCAACAACGGCTTCCTCATTACAAAGCATCAGAAAGTGATCATTTTTCTTTGTGTTTTCTGCAAGAACCTGGCTCTTCAGTGTCCCCACCACTGACAGCCAGGGACCCCCTTTCTCGTAGAACTGGATACAACAAGGATGGTGGGATGAGCCCTCTGTGCCCTGTAAATGGGCCCCCACTAACCAACGCTGGCTGTGTGCTGATCCAGAACTGGGAGCTTCTGCTCAGAGTAGTTCCAAATCTTCAGTGACTCAGAGAAGGGATGACCTGGTGCATTTTTTCCTCTGCCAACTTCAACATGCACGATGCTGGCGTGACCTTTATTTTGGTTTATATTCTGGAAGCAAAAGTAGTATCAGAGGGTACAACAGCAGAGCAGCAGCAAACAAGAGTCACCTCTAACAAATCAGTGCTTCACAGTAAGTAGCTCTGTTGTGAATAGATTGATCACCTCTCCAAAATATTCCTAAAAATAAAATTTTGGCATTTTAGCCTGATTTTCAAAGCAAATGAGGATTATATCATTTTACTGTCTAGCTCCTCCATCTTCCTATAATCTTTGAATGTATTGATCAGTTTCAACTAAAATTGACGGGAAATTGAAAGTGTCAAAAATATAATTTATAGAAATTTAGAGAACCCACAGAGCACATAGCCAGAGAAAATCAATCTTCAACAGTTGCACTGCTGACAGGCCAACATGCTTCAATGAATCACTGAACTAGAATCCCGGGATTTGGGAGAGGAGGAGGAGAAATCATAATCCAAACTACAAGCTGCATGTGAATTTTCTGGGCAACACCCAAGGCTCCACAATGGCAGAACATTAAAGTGGATTTGTTTAGGAGGCAATTCTGAGTTATGCTGGGAACATGGCCTAAAACAAGCCAAAAATATGACGGAGTACAAAGATGTCTTAAAACCATTCCTAATATGTCTTTTCTTCTTTTTTTTTTTGCTAATTATTCTGAGCATCCTGACATAATGATATTTTTTATGCAGCTATTAAGCTTTTTTCAGTAATTTAAGAAATGCATGAGTCTGTGATTAAAGATGCTTGGAAGAATGAACCAAATGAAAATGAAAACACAGAGCTATCACTTGACCTGTTATGACATCCTTTTGTACGCAGCTCAAAACCCATCACCACCTCTCCACGTTTACTGGCAAGCTTATGTTTCTCAGTGCTGGTAGACAGGTCTCACTGTGCCATTCCAGCACTTTGAGGCTCCACGCATCTGATGAAAAATAACACAGCAGCTGTTTTGAAGGATTGCTGATTTTCAGGGATTATACTCTTATTAATTTGTGTCACAGAATCAACATTAATTTCATGATAAAAAAGAAATTGTGACAGATGTAAAACTGATTAATTTAATTGGAAATATTTCTCTGAAACTCATTTAGCAAAGACTACAAAAACTTGCACGGGGAGATCTTCACTATTGTTTTGGGTGGTTAAGACCCTATCTGGTATTTTTTTTTGCAACTCAAGAAGTCACAGCTTTATGCAGTACGTTTTTGACTAGTGGGTTTCTTTTCTTGTAATTTCTGAACAGAAATGCCATGCTTGGGATGGAGTCTTCTGCAATTTCGCTTTTTGTCTGTTTGTTTATTTGTTTGTTTCCTCAGGTTCACAGAAGCACCAGCAGTTTCAGTGACCCGCACCGAACCCCGATTATTTGCAGGTGTCATCTCCCCATGTGGAGTCATAGAATCGTAGAATCACAGAACATTAAGGGCTTCCACAGAACGGAAGGGATCTTAAAGACCATCTTATCCCAACCCCCTGCCATAAGTAGGGACACCTTCAACTAGACTAGGTTGTGCAAGGCCTTATCCAATCTGGCCTTGAACACTTTCAGGGATGGGGCATCCACAGCTCCTCTGGGAAACCTGTTTCACTGTCTCATCACCCTCACAGCAAAGAATTTCTTTCTAACACACATCCGAAAATCCCCCTCTTTCAGTTGGAACCCTTTACTCTTTCTCCTATCGCTGCGGCTCCGGATGGAGAGTCCCCCTGCGGGGCGGTCCCGGGGCGGGGCCCGCCGGAGCTGTTCGGGCGGCGGGTGCTGAGCGCGGCCGCTCCGCCTGGTGCAGCCGGGCGGGGCCG
>VZRS01002622.1:21745-88697 GCA_013398055.1 Ifrita kowaldi | reverse complement strand
TCCCTGGCCCGGGAGAGGCGGCCCGGCCGTGCCCGAGGGAACCTTACCAACGTGTATAAATGTCTGAACGGGAGGGGGGAGGGCCAAGAAGATGTTTTCAGGCTCTTCCTGGTGGTGTGCAGCAATAGGACAAGAGGCAACGGACAGAAACTGATGCACGGGAAGTTCCAGCTGAACATGAGGAAGAACTTCTTTACTGTGCGGGTGACCACGCACTGGAACAGGTTGCCCAGAGAGGCTGTGGAGTCTCCTTCACTGGAGATACTCAGGAATGATCTGGACACAGTCTTGTGCCATGTGCTCTGGGTCGACGCTGCTTGAGCAGGGAGGTTGGGACAAATGACCCACCGTGGTCCCTTCTGACCTGACCGATTCTGTGAGGGTGTGAGGTTTTTGGGGGTGTTTGGGCGTGGGGAAACCCATCCCTCAACACTTCTGCCTCTGCAGAGCCCTTGGCAGGGCATTGTGCCTGCCTGCCAGTGGCTGGGAGCCAGACAGTGGGATGTGCATGTTCCGGCCCCACACCTCCTGGGGAACCAGAGAAGTCCCAGATCCCCAGGAACTGTGCGTATTGGGCACCTTGGAAAGCATGAAGTGCTGGTCCCAGCTATGCTGTAACTTGGTGCATAGCCTGAGAGCAAGCACTCCTTCTTCTTGGGGGTGCTGTCCAAATGCCGTTGCCTAAGACAGCTTCCTATTCACTTAATTCAGGATTTTTCCTGTTCAATAATTGGAGAGCTAGACAGAAGAAGACAAGGCTAGCTCACCAGTTGTCCAGAGACAGCATGGATGTTCTCCATAAGTGCCTCTGGAAACCAAGCCACATCAAAAGCAGCAGTTTGTTCAGCTCTGAAGGATATTTAAGAACAACATAATCCAGAGCAAGCAGCTGTAGATGAAAACAAATCTGGATTTCTAAATTTGGATTCTGTTTCCTAGCACCTGATTCAAAATTTACTTGCCTTCCCCCACCTCCTGTTGTTAAACAGTCTCATCTTAACTAATTTTGACTTAATTTCATTATCTCTGTGGACAATACCTCCCCAAATGTAATCTGCATCTTACTCGGTGATAGATCTCATCTGAAGTAAATTAGTCACTGCATGCAGCAGGAGGAAGACCTGGTGTTGGTGTGGATGAAAACGGTGCCCAGGTGTGCCTGCTGTTATTGCTCTTTTGGGAGGGGAGACCTCAGGCTTGAGGTCCATTCAGTCTTGCATGTTTCATGAGAATGTCGATGGGAATCCCCTGGAAATAGGAGAGAGCAGGGGCTCAATTTGTAGAGGCATTATGATGCCTAAATATTTTTTGTGAAGTGCATGGGCAAGTAAATTAGAGAGCTATAGGAAAGATCTTATGGCAATAGAGACGAGGCAATCTTGAGGTACCAGAAAAATCCAAGGTGTGATTTTGACATTTTCATCAGGAGAAGTATTAGTTCCACAGTATTGTTTATGTAGCAACTTTGAGGTAATTGTGTTTCATAAGTCTGTATGCACTTGCATGATAGAAGGCTTAAGATAAGATTTTACATCGAAGTCACACAGAATTAGGCTTCATTTTGAACTGCCTTAATTCTATTAAAACCTGGAACTAATGTAGAGTGCAGTTACGGCACAATATAAATAATATATTGTACAAATGATGCTCTGCCTATTAGAAATCTTGAATTCCTTGAGTTCTTGAATTCTGGAGTTCTTAAATGCTTTGCCTTTTTGGCAGCTTTTGTGACTACCAGCACTGGACTTGCAAGGCAATTTCAGTTCCTAATCTGCAAATTGCTCTGTGTCCTATTGGTTTTATTTAAAAGTCTGCCTTGTGAGTGATGGTGGTATTGGAAACAGGGGATTATGATTCCTTAATGCAATTACACTGGAGCTGAAGCAAAGCCACAAAGGAGAATGAACTTTTATTCAAACATATGTCAGCTGTGACACAGACCAGGAGAGATAAAATTAAGATTGAATTATTTTGCTCTGATGTTTTGTTACCAGTTCATTCTTGAATTACATTGAAAAAAGAATCTGGACAACAGGATGATGAAGGCACATCTCTTTTCCCTTCTGTCACCCTATGAATGAGTTTAGGAAATTTAGGAACGAACTTTCCATTTCAAGATTTTCGTCGGTGAGGGGATCACATTTTAGCTGTTCCAGTTTTTTTGTTCTTTCAGAGTACTTTGTTCTTGAGTCTTCTGCTGTTTTCTTTCTGACAATACCAAACCAACATTTATCCACAGATATGGTGTCCTCATAATACCAAAATGTGTCTGAGCATTGGGATCCAGTGATCTCTAAGATAACTAATGGTGAGCAATGGGAGGATTCAACATCAAGGTAAACTAATACCAAACACATTCAGAAGCTGGCAGTGGAATGACCTTTTATAACAAAGCCTTCATTCAGACAGCTAGCTGGAAGCTTCATTATTGGCAGGACAAGTCTGTATAAAGGATGGAGGAAGCAGAATAAATAAAAAGCAGGATAAAAAAAAGCCTATTGTGTTCCTTCCCAAAGGAAAAAGTGTTTCACCCCTTTTTCTAGAAAGCAGCCAGCTCCAGCATCTCGGAGTGTTGACCTGGTATATCAGTTCCATACTGCTTATTTACATTCAACTTAAATGCAAGTTAAAAACAGAAGTTAAGAGATCATTTTTCTGCAGACGTGTGGCTGATAGTGCTTTATTCCCATCAGTGGTGGTTGCAAGTGGCTCCTTGGAGTTTGCCTCCTTGCTTTTTTATGATTTCTTATTCCCCAGATATGGAGGTGTTTCACTCTCTGAGGATCATGTAGTCCATTGCTTAAAACTTTGCTGTGGAAAAAGAATCTTCAGTTCAATAGGCTATCTCCTCCTGTGCCGTAGGCCTCTATCGGGCCAAATTTTCCTTTTTGCCATTGATTTACCTTTCTGAAGATGATCTGATGGCTTACAAGCAAAGGGTGGTGCCTCCATCCTTTGGGACCCAAGTTCTGTGTGTTCCCTCACTCATCTTTAACAAAGGGCTGGCATGAATTGCTGTGACTGACTCAATGTGAAGTAGTCCTCCCTTTGCAACTCATGCTGCTGGAGTATAAAGTTAGTCCAGGAAGAGAGTGTCTCTGCCCCTGCAGGGCATTGATCAAGTCATTTAAACCAGACAGGTGACATGAAACCCCTTTCCAAGGTAGAAGCAGAAGACTGGGCTGTGCTGTTTGAGACCCAGGTCAGTCTCTTTTTGACAGTTATTTGTAAAGTAAATAATTGTGTGAAGACTGTACATAACTCACTGATACCAAATAAAAGTTGCCCAGGCACCATAATGATGGTGTTTATTAACAATGAGTTTTGGGGGTTTTTTGCACCTGGATGTTGCTTTGTAAACAAAGTAGGTTTTGAGAAGTGAGTGTGTACAAATTAGGCAAAGCTTCCTGTGCCATCGGATGAGCAAGAACTGTTTCTTGCTAACAAAAGTCTAACAACTTTCTCTTGTTAGACCCTGTTTTCAGTTATTTGTATGTTTTCCTAACTTTAGGCATTTGCCTTGAAATCTTCTGTGCCTTATCTCCTACTGACAAAAATAAGAAATAAGAATTTTGCTGTTCAGTCAGAGAAAAACAGTTGTCGCACGTCTCCCATGAGCTCCAATGCTTCAAGTGCATTCTTGATACTGTTGAAGAGCATGTGCAAGGAAGATTCCCTACACTGATGGGAAAGCACCTTTCCTTGTGCAGCTCTGCCTACAGGAAGTGAAGTTACAACCTTGTCTTCGGTAATTGCTTTTCTGAGCATAACATCAATATCCTTTACAGGATATCCTTTGCAGAGGTTGAAGAGCAAAGAGCACCCTGGCACTTCAGGGTGCCCAGAGAAGGAATGAAACTTGAGTGGGGAACTGCAGAAAGATACAGTCTTGTGGCTAAAGTTGTTAAATACTGACTTGTAGAACCAGATTTTATCCCTCTCTCTTCCCTGCACTGCCTGAAGGTTGCAGAATAAATGGCTTAAACCACTTCTGACTGTGCCGGAGCTCACAGTCTTCTGAGTCTTGGATTATGATTTCTCAGAGCAGAGCTCCAGCAGCACACAGCAACCAGGAACAGCCACCCCAACCTTGGCTCCTCCCAGGGCTAGATTTATAGGGCTTGTGCCCGCCCTGCAGCTGCAGCTGTTTGTAGGAGGTTAACGAGCACCTTAGGTTGAGGTGGCCTGAACTCTATTTGAATAACAATTGAGTTCAGGTGTTGAGTCCGGTCCTGAGTGAGAGCTTGGCTAGTGCACACCATCAGGGTTTAAATACATATTATTACATCTGACAGGCTGTGTCACCTAACAGATCATGACTTTTGTTAGTCTAACCCAAAAGCTTGTGGTCTGATTGGCAAAAGTACTTAGTACTCACAATTTTAATCAATAAGCATTGTACTTTGAATATAGCAAAATGCTACAAATCCTAAATATTCTGAAAATCAAGCTTTGAATGTCTTAAATGAGACACTTAAAATTGGTGTTCTCTGATGATTTTTAATCATGTGCACTGCTTCATCAGGGCGCCAACTTATGCTAAATAAGTCTTTCATTCCTATAATACATCCATAATGATGTATTATAAATAGGGACTAGAAACCTATTGAATTATGCAGAGCACTATAAAAGGTATAAAAAAGGTGCTGTAACTGCCATCTGTATGTAAGTGATATTTAAACCTATTTTCCTTAGTTCAGGTTAAAAAGGTACACTGATGCTAACAATCCTGTTTGTTGTATTGCTGAAACATCCAAGTACCTAGAGAGGTTTTCTATACCTTGTGCTTCTGATGTTAATTCCTGAAGACATCGTAGGACAATTGACTACAATTGAAGCAGATAGTACTTTGCTTAACAAAATGTGCCCTAATGAATGTGTTCCTCTTTCAGGAAGTTGCAAAGAGGTGAAACAATACCTTAACCAAGAAAAAAATGTGTTTTATATAAAAAATCACTCAACCTTCCCTCATAAATAACTGATCTTCTCTTTTTTTATTGAAGAAGAAGAATATGATGAGCCTCCACAGTGTAAGGCAGGCCAAGACATTGTGCTGCAGTCACCTGTGGACTGGGTGCTCTTGGATGGCCGAGAAAGTTCCGATGACCATGGAATTGTGCACTATGAGTGGACACTGCTGCAGGGCGACTCATCGGTTGAAATGCAGGTACGTGTGCAGTCCCCCTCGTGGCCAGTTACTTCCAGACTGTTGTGTTCAAGTTTTAAATGTACAGCTAAAAATATTAAATATATTCAAATCTATCTACCAGGCACCAAAATTAGGATGCCTGTACAACTCGAACGTTTATTTCCCAGAAATGTAGAGCAGCCCAGATTGGAAGGGACCTCAAAAGATCATCTGGTCCAACCCTTTGTGGGACAAGGAGTCTCAATGGGATTATCTTATCTGTCCAATCACATCTTGAAGACCTCAAGTGAAGGAGACTACACTGTGTCCCTGGGGAGTTTGTACCAGTGATTGCTTCTAGTGGCTTACATAGTTAATCTCTATCCTGGATGGCATGGGACAGCCAGCAGCAAACAAGTAGATGATAATACTCTACTGTATTTGAGCTCTGCTTTGTTTGTATTCACTGCACTTGGTTTTCAGCTTCTGTCACCCCAGTTAGAGGCCCCTCAGTAATTCACTTACTAAAAATAATGAGGGATTTTCACCAACAGTCTGCTATCAGTGCTTATGGAGAAGGTACAAAGAAATGTGTGATGTAGACCTTATGAGATATTTTACCTGTACATTTTCTGCTGCACTTTGGTTTCAATTTAAAATTAACCATCAAGAGAGGGATTCTTCATTTTAGCCTTCTTAGTGAATACCCTAAGATCAGCAGAAAAAGAAAGGAAAAATGTGTCAAATCCACAGACTCTACTCATAGTCTGTTCACAGCCCACAATATCCAGGGCACACTGGGAACTCCACCTAGAGCAGGAAGGTTATCTAAAGGTAAGAGAGTGTGAACCAAAATGAAACGTTAAGAATAGTTGCTAGATATCATCTGGATAAAATGAGCACTTTATTGTCAAAGACTTGTTAATCTAACCCCTTGCAGCATTATTTTCTTTAAAGAGCAATTAAATACTTTTAAATTAATCTATGATTTAGTAACATAGAGTAAGACAAAAATTAAAAATTTAATTTAAAAATTTAAAGTTTATATTTTTAATATTACTCAAAATCACTCTAGAAAATAGAGACAAGTCTTTTATCCATTTAAACTTGCAAAATTCACATTAACCGTGGTGGCTTCTTTGTATTTGTTAACAGAAAATGAATTTGACACACATTTATGCTTAAATAAATACTTTTCCATTGAGTTCAAATGAGCTGGGATTTCTCCTACAGATATGTACCCTGGTGATTAGCCATGATAATTTAAATTTTAGAGTTGAATTAATAACTGTGATTTTTTTTCATGCATTTTTCAGTTGATGTCTTTAGTGCTTTGGTTACTGCCCTGAAGTTACTGGATTTCATGTCATTTATTCTTTGAGAATAATGTATGAATCCATAGCTACAAGGGAGAATGGGAGTGTGCTTAAGTAAGATAAAAGGCAGCTGTTGCATTGCTCTTGTGTACCAAAGAATAAATAGAAGGCAGAGGAGGGGGAAGAACTACTATAAAGAGATCTTATCATATTGTAGAAGGAAGTGATTTTTTTTCTATTGTGACTGATTATTGCTTTTTAGATAGTTTGCTTCTCTGATTGCTACCCCCACGCTGTAGCTGCACAGCTCCTGGGCACTTAGGGACAGTAATGGGTTGGGTTTTTTTAAAATGCTGATTATCTGTTTTGAGCCAAAGTTTTTGTGAAAGCACATACAGGCCAGCATTCTTCAGGGCAGCATGAAGATGAAAAGGAAGGCACAGAGGTCACTGGGAGGAGTGGTGGCGTATTCAGAAGTCAGTGGCATTTCCCTGGCTCTGCCCTGGGAAGAGACTTGGTCTCCATGGCTCATGAGTTTTAAATAGCACATTTCCTCTCCCAGCAATCGTAGTGTTTAATCTAAATAACACAGCGGGTGTTTTTTAGAGCATAATAATTTCTTTAATACACTAAAGAATAAAATTCTAAGGGGTCATACGCTCCATCAGGAGGATCAACAGTCTGATCAGATAACTGAGTGAATTCATGTAAATAGAAAAGGAAAGAAATTTCAGTTAGGAAATTTTCTCACTGAGAGAAAAAATGTGTTTTATCAATACACTCTTCTATAATGGTAGGTCTAGCACTCTATAACCATATTAATCAAAAATTCATGTTCTCTTTTAGGCATGGAAAGTCATTTCTGTGGATCCATATATATTGTCTACAGACTAACTTGATAGAGAGCAAAAGGCCATTATTTTACTGCCTATCCTCTAAAATTACATTTCTAGTTACTCAAAAATTGAGTTAATTGTATGTGTCCATTTGTTCTCCAGTGCTGAGATCCACAGCTCCAGGTAACTGAATGTATCGTGAAAAACACTATCTAAATGTTAAGTGTGGGTTTTTTTACAAATGGATGCAAAAAACCCAGAGGTCAAATGTTACATGCTGAAATACATGCTTGAGTAGGCTGGCTAGACCACAGAGAAGTATTTAATCTGCATGATGAGCTCCTTATTCCTAGAAGGTTATGGATGGATCCATTGTGCCAATATGTTTTTTTTTTTACTGTGTGTCTTTACTCAGGTCCCACAACCAGGAACACTGAAGCTGTCCCACATGCAGGAAGGTGGGTATATTTTCCAGCTGATGGTGACAGACACTGCAGGTCAGCAGAGCTCTGACAACGTCTCTGTGACCGTCCTGCCCATGGTTCATTCTGCAGCAGGTGAGCAAATGATGGGAGCTGTTGCCTCTGTGACAACCAGGGTATGGTATTCAGAGCAGAGCAAGGATCTTGATAGAGGCAAAAATGTTTTTCTCCATTTGCAGTGTTTTATTTTGCCCTTGTTCATTACATAATGACATCTCTTTCAGCTTTGAATTGCTCTTTCAAAGTGAGGGAACAAGCAAGCATCACTTGCCTGTTGGAGCAATAATACTTCCAGGCACTGAGTATTTGTCCTTATATTGCTAATAAGCATGCAGGGTTGGAAAGGTGAAATACTGCCACAGGTATCAGGTGCATTGTAACAGTCAGAGAGTGTGGGCAACATGACAGGGCTTGTGCTATAGGGAAGACCCAGTTAAAATTATTTAATAGTATGTTTGAGGCAGACTAATAATAATACTGACCTGCATCTGTAGTCTAAAAGTTGGCATGGTTTTTTGTTTTAATGCATTTAAATTTTTCTGTCTGATGGTTGTTATTGAAGCTGTATGCTACTGGGGAAACTGAAACTGGAACTGACCCATCATTTTTAAACTCTGAGCTTCAGAAACATGTGAAAAGCATAAAGCTAGAAAGTAAGTTATATTTCAGTGGCTGTCAGTCCTGCTCTTAAATGTTATAACTTCTAATTACATTGTAATTAACAAGTTGCAAGTGCAGATCTGCTGCTCTGGCTCAAAGTAAAAGTTAAATAGCATTAACACCATGTTCAGCAGAACCAGTGAAAATCTTGCTCTGCACCAGTGCAATATCTCTATGTGAGAGGGTGGTCACTGTGGCAGTAAGCTGGTATTACAAAAAAATTTGTTTAATAATGCCTGTGTTCCAGGAATGGATGATAGAGTTGTGTTCATTAATGTTTAATTCAGCTGAAGCAGCCAGAGAAGTTTGCTGGTTTGTTTATTTGCTGCTGTGGGTGTCTGGGGTATCTTTTGTATGGAGCACATAGGGAATTTGCTGCCTTTTTAATTTTTCTAATTCCCCAGCTACGTTAGCAATTCAAGAGCTACTGCTATAGTTAAACCAGTCCCTGAGGCCTTAATACACGCAGGATCCATGCTATTACTGGTGTTGAAGTTCAGGAGACATATTTTCAGATTTTAGGGGTTTTAAACAGTTGTCTGCGTCCCTGGCATCCTTCCCTTAGTGTGGTGCAGCGTTTGGTACACAGCAGGGTAACAGCCAAAGGCTGTGACTCCCTTATGCAAATCAATTTGCTTAAATGACACTAATCAAGCACTGAACTTGATAGTGCTTTACAAAGTGATGAACTACACTGCTGTTGGAAAGACAAAAGCACAGATGTAAACACTTGATAATTACAGGATCAGAATGGGTTTCAGGAAAGCTTTGAGTATGCAAAATGGAACATCCAGGGATACTCTCCATTTCCAGGGGAATCTAAATGTTAAAGCGTGCAGCAGTCAGTTCTTTCTGGTGAAAGTAATTTGTGAGAACATGACCTAGCCCTATTCTGGTCTGTACTGTATTGAAGTCACTGGATTGCTGATGTCAATAAATGATCAGCATTCCTTAAGTATTTTAATTGGGTTGCAGAAAACATGCCATAAAAGATCCCATATAGTCCGTATGTGTTCATGTAAAACAACATATTGTCAGAAATACAGGATGGATATGTAGTAGGAATTACATGTTGGAGGTATGCAGTTACAGCCACAGAGATTTCATTTATTTATTTTCAGGACTGTCCTGCATCTTTTAAGCCTGGGAAGATCTCCTTTCAGGTTAGGCCAGCAGAATTCAAAGCACTGTAAGGGTGCTGCACAAGGTGTAAGGTGCAACAGCCTCCAGGCTGAGTATTGCTGTAGTAAAGAGATTGCCAGGCAAGTGAGGAAGGTGCCAGGAGCAGCTATTGCCTATGTTTGCTTCTGTGTCAATATGGCATCACACAGCTGAATCCGGACTTCCTGCCTTGTTTCATGGTGCTTCTTGACATAGCATGGTTTTGCTTTTTCCTCAGTGCTGCAGATTATAGTCACTGACTCAGTATTCACTACTTGAATTTCTCTTTTGGTAATTTGGGAATTGTTTCTCAACAGCTTGTGTTGGGGTTTGCTCTCGCTACCAGTTTATCTGCGATGATGGCTGTTGCATTGACATCACGTTTGCATGTGATGGTGTGAGACAGTGTCCTGATGGATCAGACGAGACTTTCTGCCAGAATCGTAAGTGTGCCAGGGCACAGTGGCACAGTAGATTGTGAAAGTAACCACAGCCTCAGTGACCAAAGGGGGATGATGCCACTTCTGTGGCCTCTCTCCCTGTGAGCAAGCAGAATTAGCACATGGGAACGTTTAATATCCACATACAGCAGGTGCTCAGAAATTTTCTTCAAAGCATATTAAAACTGTCAGGGGTCCCTAAGTGACAGGTTTTGTGTTCAGCAGTTAAAAGATTGGTTTTTCACTTGTATGATGATTCTGGAAACAAGAACTAGAACCATGGTGTCTATCTGAAAGAGTGTCTTAGAGGTACCCTTCACAGTGATGTTAGACACCTTGCACGAATCTGAAACACTGTGGGCATGCAGGGGAACCAGTTGGATCACCATCACACTGTTTGCTTTTGTTAGTCATCCCTCAGCATGTGCCTGTGCTCAGCTAAGTGAACAGAAACCATCAGAGGGTGAATGGGACTAACCACTCTTTCATTATATTTTAGTTGCTGGAGTTCACAGTAGGGGTCATGAGTGTACTCTTGCGAGCAGTTGTTAGGTACCTGTGACTCACATTTCACCATATGTGAGGAAGTTGTTTACTCTGCCTCAAGGCCCATATTGGAGAGTCTTCCTTAAGAACACTTCCATTCCCTTCAGTGTTGTACAAAAATTTTTGTTTCTGTTCACAGTCAGCTCGGGTCGGAAGACGGTGACACACGCAGCTCTTGGCACTACCCAGCAAAGGACTGCAGGACTGGCTGAAAACACAGAGGAAAACTCTGCAGAGAACACCCTGAAAGCCACTGCAAGAAATCAACCACTTCTCTCAGTGGATGCAGACATGTCTAACCAATCGCTTTCTCAGGGACCAAAGAAACAAATCAGTGGATTTGTGCCAGGTAAGAATTGAATCAGTTTCAATAAATCATTCTCCGTAAAGAAAGAAAGTATCTTGCACCTTAAATTTAATTTAATTGTCTTTTGGTGCCTGGCTAAGAGGAAAAAAAATTCAAATGTAAAAAAATACAAAAGAAACCTGTAATAATGAAGTTCTAAGTTGGTTTTGATTTATTATTGTCAAGTCTATTTTTTTTACTAGGTGCCAAAAGAAATTTAAAATGTAAGAATGCTAGGGAAATAATACAGTCTAAGGAGCAAAATGTGCAGTGAACTAAATACAAATTCTGCCACAGGTTCAGCTATGTAGGCTGATGTATTAAGGGTCTTCAAATCTGTAGGGGAGTACTTCAGAAAAACATAATAAAGTACTGTTCAACCTGGGTGAGAGTAATTGCTTTTCTCCTGGTGCTAAGTATTATTTATCTTTTTTTTTTTTCCTGAACTAATATCTTTACTATTTTGAGCTTTTTTTTTTTCTGAACTCTGTCTCCAGGGCAGGAGAAGTCTTTGATCACAACAGAAAAGTCTCAGGCTCTGGTAACAAGCTACCTCAGGTGTCCATGTACAGGTCCCCAGTATTGCTGTGCACAGTGGCTGCAAGCCTGTAGTGAGTCATCGTGTGATGTTACAGGCAGAGCCCCAACCCTGCCCTTGGTAAAGCTCCAGAAGCTGCCGTGAAATTGATGTGCCTTCCAAGGTTCATGCTGATGAATTACAATGATCTGAAATGGCAATTATATGAAAGCAAAACTGTGTGCACAGAGCTTAAAATCAGTACAAACCCCCCACTTTTATTTCTTCATGGTTTAGACTGATTCATGTGCCCCAAGACACAGCTATTTATAACCAGCTTTATTTTCCAGTTACAACAGAGCAGTGCTCAGTGCCCTCTGCTGCCGACTCTGGAAAAGGACACTGCCCTGGCTGGCACCTGGACGTTCCTTTGGGTGCTTGTACTTCATCTGTGGAGTGCTGGGGGAGTGAAAACTCTGCAAAGGGAACACTGTGAATACTCTGCAAAGGGAGCGAAAACAATGTTCTTAAGAATTTGATGGCCTCGGTGAATATGTAGGAACTGACAGCAAAATCCTGTCTCAAATGTTTTCCTTTTTTCTGGAAGTATAGATGATCTCAGTGCTCCTCACTGGAGTGACTAAAATTCTGAAGTCTGCTTCAAACCCTTCTCACTCTCATAGTCCTGAGTGACACCTGATATGGGGCCACCCAAACTAAACATCCAACTTCCAAAGGGCTTTGCAGGCCCAAGTGGAAAGTCAGCTGCTAAGTCGGTCTCAAAAATCATTTGGCTTGTGAATCCAGGTGTAAAACCAGAACTGAGGTCACCACCTTCAGCAACTGATAATCAGGGGTTAGAATTGGAATTGCAATGTAAAAGCACTTTTGCATAATCATTTTCTCTGTTTACCCATTGCACAGTAACTTACTTGCACCAGTTTTGCTCTCAAGGTAGTGTTTTGCACAGCAGTAGACAAGCAAAGAAAAAGATTCTTATAAAACTAAAAAAGTGTGACAGGGCTCCAGTGATTAGTGTACTACTAGTACCTGTTGTAACCTTCTAATTTTCAACAGGCAAGATTTAAAGCTGCTTTAATTCTTTTGGGTTTAGTATCGCTCTTTTGACAAGGCTCAGTCAAAATTTAACTTTAGGTGCTTAATAATTTCCCTGTGGAATAGAAGGATCCAGTCTTTACTGACCCAGGAGCCCAATACTTTTAACCAAAAAAAGCAGCAAAGAGCTCTGCGAGGTTTAAAATTGCCTATGGATCAATTCCAGTTAGGTTGCATGGGCTGGGACATGAAGGGATGCCAGGTACGTGCTAAGTACATGGGTCCAAAGGGCAACTGCCAAACCTGCTCTGCCAAAACCTGCTCTGAGCTGCTGTCTTCTGCTGCAGATACTTAAACTTCACAGGAGTCCCATACTGTGTGTTAATGATGCACAGAGGTCCAGAGAGGCTCACTGGCAAGCGCCACAGTCTTCATGGAGTCGAGGAGATGGGCACCTAACCTTTTCCTAAAAATCCACACAGATCCATTAATTAGACTTCTCTCCACCAGTGCCATCTCAACGAAGTTACAGAGCAAATCTAATAATTATGTGATACAAAAATGAGAGGCACAGAAATGCTGGAGCAGCTCCATGAAGCTCATCTGGAAATATGTCCAGGAGGGCAATAATAGCTAGATGCATTTTTGAGGAGAGGTAAGCAATGCTGAGCAGAAATCATACCAGCAGCCTCAAAACTTCAGCAATTCCACTGGCAGAAATCCTGTTCCGGGAGGCACTGTCTGCTGCTGCTGATGCCAAGGTAGAACCTCTGCCTCTGAGCCACTGTAAAAGTCTTTGTTGGACCAAGGCAATCATGTTCTTGTTGGCCTGGAGCTGACATTGCAAACATCCAGGCTTCTTATATACTACTTTACATAAATTTTGAAAATAAGCTTTAGTGGTTTTAATGCCACTATGGTGAAAAGCTGTCTACTTAAGATACATATTAGGAGATATGGCTTTACAGTGGCAGCACAGGTTCCAGCTTTTTGCTTGCGAGTGCTCCATTCAGGGCTACATTTTTCTTAATTCTCAGCTGACAGTTTCAGATCATCATGGAAATACAATCCAGGGAGGAAAATGTGATGCTCTGAAATCCAGTGACTTCAAGGCAGAGTAAGTGAAGGTTTTACCTACTGGAGACAGCATGTGGCACATTCCAGCTGGCTGCTAGACTTGGTGCTTGATACAGGAACTTTCAGTTGATTTTTAAAGAAGAAAAGTTTTTCCCAAGACGTTGCAGGACTGGGGAGTTGCTTTCTTTTCTTTTTTACATTTTTTTTTATAAGTGGTGGCTAAAGTACCAGTAAAAGCATGTCCCTTCTTCTACTTGCCTCTCCATAAACAGCTTTCATCTTGGAGAATTCAATAAAGGGTCTAATAAAGGGACCTCCTTGTCAAGTACCACCATATTTATCTTTTCTCCTAAGGAGCTGGGCTAAGTTGTAATGTTTTGGACTGTGAGATAGTTCCTGGTAGCAGATATATGAGCTTTCTGCCTATGAGGGTTATACTAGGTGAACTTTTTTCCAGAATCCATTTTCTCTTAATAGTTTCTCTGTTCCAAATTTCTTTTAACCTTCCTTACAGTGGTCCTTCATGCTTAGCTCTGACTTGATACAAACTTTCTAAGGATTTACACTAAAGTATGAAAATACTCGAGTCCAAGTTAAGGACTGTTTAAAACTTCTGCCTGACCTAAAAGGGGATCTGCTCACAGTAAAGAGGAAAAAACCACAACCCCACAACCAACCGACCAAAAAAAACTCCAAAAATCATTGACTGTTGACAATGGGTAAATCTTGTTCTGCACTCCTACCTTTTCAGTGGGATTCCTCTACAGCAGGGCAAGTCCAGGGGAACACCAAATCCGACTTAGAGATAAACCCCTGAGACGCTCAGGGCACTGAGTCTTCTGCAACAGACTCATTGTTTACCTTTGCCCAAGCTGAAAGGCTGAACAAATTCTTTCAAAGTTGGGAGTGGATGGAGGAAGAGGCATGTGATGTCAATAAGGGAGTCCTTTCTCTCTCTGCAGACATGTCTCCATGGTAGAGTAACCCAGACTGCATCTCCTGCAAAGGCCAGCGCAGCATTTCTGCATGGCTGCCTCCAAATAGCCCCAGTGTTCTTCTCCAGGGAAGTTCTCAAGCCCAGCTGCATATTCTGGCACTGCTGCCCTTGTGGATGACTATAGAAAACACAGTAGCAGCACTGCACTCTGCAGTGAGCACTGGGCTGGTTTCTAAGCAGCAGTGGCCAGTAGCAAACACGGTCACGCAGACGGGTTGAGTTCACGAGCAGCCTGAAGATTTGCACTCCCCAGCACAGCCAACCCAAGTGTATAAATCACCATAACAGCTTTGCATTCCCCTGGCACAGGGTCTCTGGCTCTCCCAGGCTGCCTGTGCCAGCTGTTGTGCAGTGCTGTTCAGGGCTGGGATTACAACATTTGACTGAGTGCCCAAGCCTTAGTCATGTTTTTACTGCAGAGGCACCCACAGCAGTAGCTGTGTAACCTAGATCCGTAATTTAGGGTAATTGGAAAGGGCTGTAAATTGCAATTTCCTCAGAACAGGCTAGAAAATAAAGAGAAAGTGAAAATCAAATTAAAGCCATGTAATATGCTTTATGCCAGGCTCCTAAACTTCTTTGGGGAAATTGCTCTTTGTGTTCTAGAGATAACAGATAAGATACTGAGCAGCATTGACTCTGATAGTCTCTCCAGTCATGTAAGAACAGCTGCAAGTCCTAACAAAACCCTACAAGATTTATTGAAGGGATTCTATTCTTCTACCCTTGCAAAAATTTCCCGCTAAACTTCTCTCCATATTTGCCAAATGTCTTTACAAGCAGTTGACTTAAATATTCCCTTTACTTAAATGGCAGGGAAACAAATTTCTAAACAGGCATTCAGATGCAGGCTGGAGCAGCTCTTAAAAAGAGTCAATGTATTTTGGGTATTTCCAAAACAAAGACAAATATTTGTTTAATTTAATTCAGGATAAACAGAAGCAGAAAACAGCTGCTGGTTTTGGTGTCAGTTACATTCAGGTGGTCTTGCACAGCTCTGGCACCATACAGGTATTTTAAAGCCAGTACATTTACTCTTAGGATTTTTTCAAGCTCACTTTACATGCCAGGACAACATCAGGAGCCCAACGAGGAGAAGGCCACAGCTTGTTTCTACAGCTTTCCCTGCAGGTGCAGTTCATGTTTATGCACCCCCTGACAAAATGGCAGGGCAATAAAGCTGGAGCCTGGGAGGCTGTGATCTGCCTTAGAGTGGGGACATTGGCCTGGACCTCATGACAGTACCAATGAAACAATTTAAGCTTTAATTAGCAGTTGTGTGCATTTGCTGCTGCCACTGCCAGGGACACCTTCTGCAGCTCTTCAGAGCTGGTGGTGGTGTGTGGGCCTTACACACAGTGCACGTTCCAAGCTAATTGACTTAAACACTTCCTTAACACCCACCACTACATGTAATTCCAATTACAACATTTCACATTCATGTTCTAAAGATCTTGTAGCATAGTGTGTTTCTGCTAGCTCTGTCTCAGTTCTGAAGGCTGCCAGTGAATACATCACAGCACAGTCAAAATGCCCTTGCTTTTGGTTTAGATGCGTTGTGGTTTGGAATGCAAAACTGAATTTACATTTTAGCTTTAGTTTCACATTATCTCAAAAATTCAAGTTACACAGTTGAAGTCAGAAGTTCTTAAACTGTTCATTTGTTTGTTTTTTTCCCCTAATTTAAGCGCTTCACATTATTTAATTCTAGTGTCCTGTGGATAAGACTTCCTGAGTCACTGAACTGCAGTATTCATTTATTTTGCTTGATTTTGTGCAGATAACAGTTCCTCAGGGAAAAGAACAGATGATAAAAATGGGGATGGCATAATGGTGCCAAAGAGAGAACAGCTTGGAGGTGGTCGTCCAGTCCCAGAAACAGGTAAGACCAACCATGTGAATTCATTTTGAATTACATCAGCTTTTCAGTCAGATGCTCTAGATACAGATAAAATGGTCAAGAATTGAATAATGTACTTATATATTCTGAACTGTCCCTAACATGATTGTACAGTTTAGTTTCATAGCATGAGTTGTTCCAATTACTAACATCTAAGTGATAGATTAGCTGTATTTTTTAAGAAAAATCTCAGGTTTTCTCTATCAGCATCTCAAGTGTGTTAAATAAAATGTAATTTCTCTTAACCTCATTGTAGGTGCTGTGTTACCCTTAGCCTTAGGCTTGGCAATCACTGCTTTGCTGCTGCTTATGGTTGCTTGCAGACTGCGCTTAGTGAAACAGAAGCTTAAAAAAGCTCGACCCATTACATCTGAAGAGTCCGATTACCTCATCAATGGGATGTATCTCTAAAAATTGGATTTGGGTCAGTTGTTTTCTCCCCTTTCTCCTGTGTCCATGAATCTCTGCCTCTATAAAAGGACCAAAATCCTTAGTTAATTTTCAAGTGTAGAAGAAGCCTACGAGATGAAGAACGTACTCTTTCCCTTCGGTAATAATATAAAAAGTGGGTAGATATCCTTGCTCAGAAAATGAGAAGTGTTCAGGCTCCAGCGAGTAGCTCCAGTTCATTGCTGTGCAGTCGACACTGCAGGGTGGGGAGGCCCCAAACTGGATGTGGGATGCCCTTGCCCTCCCCACAGCAGTTGTGGTCTCAGGCTCGGCCAAGCGTCCAGAGCACCAGAGCAGCCAAGGCCCCGCAGCCCAGCTGTGCTGGCCGAGGCATGGGGGGAAGCCTGTGCTACCTTGCTGTTCTCAGTGCTGCCACCACAGTGGGGACCGGGATGCTCCAGCCAAAGCATTCCTTCACCATCCAGCAGAGATCAGTTGTGTTCTTTCCACCTGATGCACTGGGAGCATTTTCATTTAAAAAACGTGTCTTGCTTTGTTAATTAAAAGCAATTGCTATCCAAGTGCCAGCTTTTGCAAAGAAAATTGGGATTTAAGAAAAAAAGCATCTTCTTTTCATTCAGTTTAAACCTCTGTGCTGCTAGCAGAGAGCCACGCTTGCTAAATGCTGAAATGAAAAAATGCAACTCCTCAATGGATGAGCTTGGACTTTCCAGTGCTCAACAGCAGTCGTGTACTGCTGCCCAAAGAAGCTGTGGGTGCCCCATTGCTGGCAGTGTTCAAGGCCAGGCTGGATGGAGCCCTGAGCAACCTGGTCTAGTGGAAGGTGTCACTGCCCATGGCTGGGAGGCCGGAGCTAAATGATCTTTAAGGTCCTTTCCAACCTGAACCCCTCTATGATTCCGTGTACAATCCCAGAGCTGTGTCTCTTCCCAGAGCTCAGGGCCTGTTCAGCCTTTTCCACGCCCAGCCCACCACCCTCCCACAGCGTGAGAACGCAGCACACAGCAGTTTCTACCCGAGATTCCAGAGTGTAGGATTCCTGCTGGTTAACTCATAGCTCCCTGCAAAGCTTGAAAGCTTCAGTGATCTGCCCTCACCCCAGAAAAATTCTCATAGAATTAGAGCAAGTAATTGATATGTGTGAGTGAACTGCAGATGTGTTACCAGTGAAATGTGTACAGTACATGTTATATATACATATATATATATACACACACACTGTGCTGTCTGTCTTTTTGGCTGTCCAAGGATGTCACATTCCTCATGGGTCCCAATAAAACCAGAGTCAAATGAGGCATGCATCATTTTGTATGTTGTCTTTTGTACTTCAGTAACTTTGAGTCAGCAAGAATATTGCCATGGTATACAATTAGTTCTTCAAGTTGTTTGTTCTTGATTACTTTATGTAAAATAGCGCTAATAAACCTATTTTATTCTTACATTTATTGCATTGTCTTTAGTTTCCATTACCAGCTAAATTTTGTGCTACAAGACTGCATCATGAGAACAAACAGAAATACATTTTTCCTTTCTGTGAAACAGCCTTGTAAGAAGCTGGAACATGTATGGTGGGGGGAATTGATGAGATACTTGTTTCAGGGAGCCAGGGAAGGACAGGGCATCTACCTGTATGACCTGTCTCTTGAGCAGTGCTTGAGCTGAGCAGGACAGCACAGTGGCTGTGCCAGCCACTCAGGGAATCTGGTTGCCAGTGCTCCTTGCTCAGAGCCCTCGTGCCATATGGGGCAAAGTCTGGTTGTTTGTACTTCAGTGTTACAGTGGGTCCAGGAGACCATCTGCTGATGCTGCCCATTTCCGGTTTGGGAGTACGGCCTCTCTTCCATCCCAGCTCACAGCAGACATGGCAAATAGCACAAGACCCAAAAGACCACATTTTAAACACCTTCTAGGGAAGACTCACTGCCCATTTGGTTGGGGTCTTATTTTCCATTATGGAAATTTGTGTTGGGTTTTAATTCAATACCTAAATGTCCTTCACCACCTCACCAAAGCAGCAAGAAAAGCAGTCATTTCTCACTGTGCCCACTGTGCTCCTATTACCGAAACCCATTACCCTGGCACACAGCCAGCAGCAGAACAAAAGGTTTGGTTTTGTTCTGCCGGGCAGGACAACAGCAAGATCCCGGACAAAGCACAAGCCAGCCAGTACAGCCGTGGTGCAAAAGGCTGCTCAGCTTTGCAGTCACTTTACCCAACTGCAGGCTTTGTTTCTGTGCTGCTGCTAGTGGAATAAACCTTTGCAGATTTCACATATGACAGCTGAGAATGAATGCCTCCAAGCAGAGAGCCACAGACAGCAAGCACAGTACAGGAGTCTGGCTAGTGCTGTGTTGGAGTTGCCACAGTCTTCCCAGGGACTCTTCTTTCTGGGAGGGGAGATGGTGACAGTTGCTGCCCTGCAGGCCACCAGCCTGAGGCCTGTTACTTCCCAGGTAACAGCAAACTCCACATCTGGACTGAAATAGTTTTCACCTTACCAGAGAGCCTGGGGGCATTGTCAGCTGCATGGAGAGCAAGACAAAGTTAACGAAGTAACAGATTGGCTTAGCAGCTCTTGCAATTAACACACACACTGGTCTCAATACCGTGTGTTTGCATTTAATAGCTTTCATGCTATTTGATTTTAAATAAGTCATACCGAAGTACTGAGCTAGAGCACACCTGGGAATAGCAGAAAATATTGTCGACATACTCAGGAAGCTTTTCCCCTTCTCCCCAGGCAGCTCCCAGCCATTGCCTCCTGCTGACACCACTTCCATAGCCCCTTCCCAGCCACTCCCAAGGATGGGGCTCTCCCTCTAATGTCAAAGGAGTGCTCAGAGCAGGCAGTGGTTCTAGCCCATCTTCATGGCTGCATTGCTAAAACTGCATTCACGGCCTCTCATGCAGACCCCAGAGCTGGGGGGTTTTACACAGTCACAGATCACAGAATATTCTGAGTTGAAAGGGACCCACGAGTGTTTATCCTGTAGCAGAAGTGAGAGAGACACTCTGTGTGAAAATTGTCACTACTGGAAGTCTGTCAGATCTGTTTTTCCCGTCCTAAACACTGATGTGCGTCAATTCACATATCTGTGAATATGCTCAGGCCACCTATTCTTACCAGCATCTTAGACAGGTAAGCAGAGAATATTGACTACTCTCACTGCATAGCCCTGGGGATGCTGCTCCTCTGTGTATTAGGAGAGGTCATTAACATTTATTTTGTCAGTGTATTTTAATGTTGATCAAGATCCTTAATTCACTTAGACAGTTTTTTTTTAAACTGTTTTACAGCTTAAGGGTACAAATTACTTCAGAGTAGCAAACAATACAATACTTACCTAGGTTTGATACATATTTAGAAGTATGGGGGGTTTTTTCCCATAATATGGGCTGCTTGCTACCCACTTTTGCAGGGGATGGTAGCCTGAACATCTCGCTGTAATCATTCCATAGCACTGTAGGATAATAGCAGGGGCAGTTCCAAGAGCACATTTGCAAAACAAAAGGGCTGAAATAGGTCAGTGTGATGCTCCATTTGCTTTTCAAATCCCAGATAAAGCATAAGAGTTTCAATCCCAAACTGCACAGAGCCAGTCGGAGGCATGAGCCAATAGCAACGCAAACACGCCACCCCAAAACAAAGGGAGAGCCTTTCTAGTAAGCCCCAACAGAGTCCACAGTCATGCATCACTGAGGTCTGTGCTGGCTGTTTTCATATGCATCAGGAATCGGGATTTTTCAGTTTCTAATGGCAAAAGCTAAAAGAACAAGAGCAAAGGGAAAGGCTGGAGAAGATTGAGAGTGCTGATGGGCATAAAGACCAGAGAGAGGGAATAAACACAGAGTAATTAATATGAAAAAGAGCCCACGACACAATCCCGACTCAGCCCACGGTCTGAGCTAAGTAAGATGGAAACATGCTGTAAACAGGGAATATTTAAAGGGAGAAAAAACTGTGTAAAAGTAACTCTGCTATATATTTTTTAAGTAATAGTTACTTAAAACAAGTGGCAAAGTGAGCTGCACTCTGCACTGGAGCCCTAAAACACAAACAGAAATCTAGAATGAGTGGATCAGCACACTTCAGAAACAAGTTCTTAAATACACCTGCAAAAATTTTAATTTTTGCAGTTGTAAGGCTCCTGGCTGACAGTTATAAACCACTCATAAATCAATGAAAAGTGTTTTTTGAGCAAGCTGGGAAAAACCAGACAAGGTAGAAAGGTTTGGTGAAGGACTGAGAGTCACAGCTTGCTTGGCCAACAGAAATGTATAATCCTGTTCTAAAGAGGGCAGAGCAAGACATTTTAACATAGTTCTTACAACTACCAGATCCTAATGCATTAAAGAGATGCATTTAAGATTTCTACAATTGAACCAAATGACTGGACAACACAGATGCAGAGGGAGTGGGGAACTTGAATGAGTGCAGGACTGGAAAGGACTTGAAAGCCCAATGGAAGCTTGGGCCTATAGGGAAAGTGTCCCTGAAGGCTAATTCCATGCCCAAGAGACGACTATCCTGAGGCTGCCTCTATCCAGAGGAGAGGAGCTTCTCTAGAGCTCTGATCAGAGCAGTAGCCTAGGCAGATGCTCTGAATTACCCATTTTCCTAACCAGAGGCCTTTGAGAGTGTCCTCCTAGTCCATAAGGCACTTGCACTAAAAGTTACTGATTTATCTCAGATGCCCCTTCTCCATTATAGCTGAAAAAGGATTTGGCAGAAGGTAATGAGCAAGAAATGTGACCTGTTCATAGTACAAACACATAAAAATGCAAACATAAGCCCAAACATGGCTGAAAAGAGGACTTCAGCTTCTCAGAAGCATTAGGGAATACTTTGAAGAGTATCTACCAGGTCAGTTACTCAGAAGCATATGATGAAAATGGCTGGACTACAAAGAAACCTTAGAGAATTGAAGTGAGATCTCAGACTCCATCAACAGTCTTTATGAAAATACTCTGTTGTTGCTAAAACAGTTTTGCCAAAAGGCACGGGATTGTCTCAAGTTCTAAGTTTGGTGTGATGAGACACAAAGTGAGTTATCTTCATTTCTCCTTTCTGAAGCTTTCAGACAATTCTCAAAGGGCCGCTGGATCTCTTCCACACGTATTTCAGCAATAGCCATGTCCACTCAATTAATAATGTAAAGAAATACAATTTTAGTTCCTGAGCACATCCTGCTGAGCATCTCATTAACACCCTGCCAAGAGCATGAGAGAACAGTAATAGCCTTTCATAGGAAAGTTCAGAGTGCATCAGCTGCATGATGAATTTGTGCTGTGTAAAAAACTTCTACCTGGAACAGAAAGCAGCCCTGTATGTCAAGGATGAAGTGTGGGAGGTAAATAGGCCAGGTAGAGGAATGTTTACATCACCTCTGCCTGCGTAAGTCCAAGTTTTAGTCCATGCTTATTTCCTCAGACCTGACTGAAGCATGGAACCCCAAACCTTGCCAGCTGGGGGATTTGAGCACACAAGTTGTGTTGTTTACAGTAAAGGCAAAGTGGGGTTATGATACCTTAAGAGTGTCTGAGCACTTCCCACAACTGATCTGCAGTTCACAACCTTTCACAATTAAAAGCAGATGGACAAAAACTGAAATAGAGCCAACAAAGGCAAAATGTAAGAACCCACAAAACCAACTTAAACCCCATGCTTGAATCCATCTATTGTATACCAGAGTACTTAAACTCTAATTTACCCTTCCTGATCTATGAAGTCTAAACACCCTGAAATGCAAAAGACCAATTTCAGAGCTCATCATCTCCTGCATCCCCCTGTGCAGATGCCACCTTTGGGGCAACACTTCCCCTCTGAATTTGTTTGGTTCTGCACAATGTGCTTGTGTGACCTCACCATCTGCCCTTTTTCTGAACCAGGACCACCCCTCATTCACTTGGGACAGGGTTCAAGGGTTCCATAAAAGTAACTAGAATTATTCATCTTTTGAACTGCATCCTAATATGCTCAAAATCAGCTAAATAGAACCAAACATACAAATCATGAGTGTGGTTTGCATTACTCATCCTTTGTCTCATGTCCTCCTTCTGTGAACTGCATTTAAATCAAAAGCAGCACAACCTAGGGCACATTAACAAGTAAAAGGAAGAAAACACTGCCATGGTAAGAATGGGTTAACACCCTTCTTCCTGGCAGGAAGGAGAGTACTAGTTCAGAATTTTCCTCTGAGTATTTTACTTTATCTCTTTGTGCTGATGGTTAATTCCACAGTCCCTCCACACTCAAAAATCACCCTGTCACAAAAATACTGCACATGTGGAGAGAACTTCTGCCAGCTGGAAGCTCCAGAGCCTCCCACGTGGAGCCCCCCTGGCCCCAGGCATTATTGCCCATTTCAAACTCGATGACTACAAAACATTTCAGGAATCATCCAGGTGGCTTCATCAGCAGTGCTGGTGCACACGCGCTGTGCTGGTTTCCCTCCAGAACAAATCATGTTACAGGCTCCGTGGCCTCAAGCCAGCTGACCAGTCCGAATGGAAAAAGTAAATAAGCAGGTCATTCGTGCTGCATGAACAGCAAGTATCCATACAGCAGATGGAGAACCCACAACTGTTGGTGGGTTTTCAAGATACAGGTATTGGCTGTCCAAGTCTTCTACTGCCTGGATCCCAGAAACAACCAGATAAGCAACTCAGCAGTTCAGCCAATCCGTTCTCCCAAGCTGTTCCGGCTTAGAGGTGATAGTAACAGCCCAGTGAAACATGACTGCACCTCTTATAAAAAGATAAAACTTTAATCCTTGCAAGTGGCAAACCACACTCCCCAAGACAGCTGGATTCAGCTATGGACAGCAGACAGAACTGTGCACAGAGCCTGTTCACCAAAACACACAGATGCGAACTAAGAGAAATTCCAACCAGCCATCAAAAACTCCACTTACATTCCAGGTAGTATTAACAGGCTTTGTAATTGCTGCAATACATTAATTGACTGAAAATGGACACATAGTTCCGGTCAGTTAGCAAACCAGTATTTTTATACTTGTTTACTTTTTGGAAATGCGAAATCCTGTTGAAGGTTAAACAACAAAACCAACCACAAAATCAGACAGACACCTAGGTACAGCTTCCTCTCAATTTGTTTTATTTGGCAAAGTAGCAATTCAGACAGTTCACACAGCATTTATTCAAGCTCTTCAAGTCTTCCGCATTTCAATTTGTCCTTGTCTCCAAGTTTTTACTTCAGAACCATTGCTCCATCATGGAGGAGTTTCCATTTTCGACTCCTAAATGCTACTCCTGGATACTCCTTTCTGTCCGAGTACCTTGGCTATCATCAACCCCTTCAGTGGAATGGGTGCACTACTCCCACCAGCCTTGGTCCCTGAAGCCTTTACACCCCCTGAAGTGGTTCTCCCCCACAAAGTTGTCATCGGGTCTCAGCTTTAACACCACTTCCAAGTCAGGCTAGCTTATTACACTGTGTCCAGAGACAGGAATTTGGATACAGTTGAGCTCATATCTTTCATTTAACTGATTAAATTAGTGAGAAGATGTAAATAAAGCTGAACTCAAACTGAAAGATACAGCGACCAAAAGGTTGAACGTTAGCATGCAGCAGTTAAGATATTTCACTTCAACACCAAGAACTAGAGTCACAGTTGATCGTGGGTTAGTACAAATTTGTCAGACGCAAGTGGATTTTTCTGGATTGTATTTTCTAGAATACACGCTATATTAATTTCTTTATAAGATTAATCTTGTGCATGTGCTCCCAGGCTGCAGTCAGGTCAGAAGGTGGTACATTAACTTCCAAACATCTAAATAAATTAAGTTATATAATATCTTTTACAGAGGAATAAAATGGGGCTGGCCTTCAAAAGGTAGGTTATTTAAAATGTTCCTTTTCCATGTTCAGAGGCCTTTGAATTTTGACCTTTATGTTTCCAGGTATTAATCCTATCACAAAATTACTGCTCTTCCACCATAAAAAGTTGTTTTGGTTTTTTTTGCAGTGATCACTGTGGGTTGTTTTATTCCGTAATCCTTCTTATCATTAAAAAAAAAAAAAAAAAAGAGGAAATAATGATAATTCGCTGTTTAATTCCTGGTTGCTCAAATATGAGCAAGATGACTGAAGAGACACTTCCCCCCTTTCCCAAAGCAGTCCACCTTACTGTACTGCTTCGCAATTTGCTGTTGACATTTTACAGTACCAAACCAGAAAACTTAGGGCAGAAAAAAAGGTTTATAACCTTCCCACTATTCTTCTATATGAAAACTGAACAAGTGCATCTATCTGTACTTAGGAGTCAGGATTCTTTCTGCATGCATGATGTGTTCCTTTTACAGCAATTTAGAATTCCCTTTCTAAAAGGCCAGAATTTTTCCTGGGTGCCCACAGTTATAAAAATAAGAATGTTAATAGAGCAAATGGCTTTGCCAAAAGCAACTTTCGTTTAGAACCAAAGGGGATTTTGGTTTTTTATAAAGAACCTAGCAATCCATATCTCAGACTACATACCCATCCTAATCTTCTACACAAGCACACAACCCCCCTTTTGCTTTTAACTTTATCTGGCAAAGCAGCCAATAAATTATTTGGTGACTGGAACACACTTCACATTTACAGAGTTAGATCCATGTGTATCACACTGGCACTGAGCTATAAACCAAAACAGAATTTCAAGATTCCATTAATCAACTTTAGAAGGAAAGGGAAAACCATGTCTGTTATGTCCAGCTTGAACAGCAATGTTTGATAAGAGTGGCCACCAACCTCTGATGTATTGAAATTTAATATATACAAATGCCTGGTTTTAAGGTAAAAAAGCAGCTGATTGTATCTACTACATGCTAGTCTATGACACCATGTCAAAAGCTTAGAAAGGAAGTTCATCTCCTTTTAGTAGCATCTAGCAGACATTGGAACACAGAAAACCTGGTATTACCTACGTAGTGTTGTAAGGTGCACAGAAGCAGTTTTACCAAGGGACACAGGAGCCAAGAGAAGTGAGTGTTCAAGTTCCCCCATCAAAATCAGAGTTCACAAGCTACAGGTCTTTATCTGCAGTTTTGCAGAAATTCACTTTGAACAGATGAAAGTGAAATAAAGGCATGTTAAATAAAACAGTGCCCACATAAAACTTTCCACCATTTCTTTATCAGATTTGCCTTGAGCATCTAAAAAAATAAAACAAACACCACGCTTTTCCATGCTGATAACAACAGTATAACGAAGTCCAAAACAAGCTGCAATGCTGTTGGTTTTCAAAAAGCTTTTAGAACTGGAGATGAGCAGTCCACTGTAACACTATGTTTGGGTCAAGATGATGTAGCTTTTACAATTCATCCCTGTAGAAAGAAAACACATGCAGTTATGTTTCTTCTCCCCTTGGAAATCATATTTGAAAAGTTTTGATACTGAATCAGGTTACATTTAAGTGCTCATGCACATCAGCAAAACTTCAGAAATCTCTTCAAGCATTTGAGAAAAAAAAGAAACACCAAAGGAAAGGCAACAGCAATCCCATATCATCCATACATCTGATATTATTACGTGACTTATTGTGAAATATGGGTCCCTCTATTTTACATTTAATGGATCACTTGCTTTAAGGAAACCCCACACACTGCACAGCTACTAACACAGCTACCTGCCATCCACATTCTGCTGGCTCCACACTGGCAAGCAACTGAGCCAACTTACTAGACAGAGTATTGGCAAAACCCATCCTCTGTAGCTGCCAAAAAGGCAAGTTTAGCTGGGAACACAATCTCGCATCCCTGTTATGCAGTTTGTACCACTGAGTTTATTTATTTCTCAGAGGAACTCGATTAGCTCCTGAAGGAGCTATGATAAATCAGGAGCAGGTTATGGAAAGATTGGGGACAGGGCAGTGTGAGAATGTGTGTGTGTATTAAAAGGAGAACCAATTAGGAGAAAGGATGCATCAAGAAGTCTCTTTAAATCACTACAAGGAATCTAGAAAATGCAGGTTTTTGTTCCTGTAGGACAATTAAAACACATTGAAACAAGAAACACGTAGAACCTATATTCCAACCATAAAGTTATGATATAGTAGTGATTTGTTTAAGTATTTCTAAAGCATTAATTTTAATACAAAATGCCCATCAAATCTGAAAGCTGTGCACTGTGCCACCATGAACATTGGAAAATTCAAAGAGAAGTGTTTTGCCGTTTTTCTTTTTTTTCTTTTTTCTGCACAAGGACGAGCAATCTATAAATTCACAATCAGTTTGCTGCAATTTTTCTTTTAGTAGGTGCATCAGCCTCATTTGCCAAAGCAAACAGTGTCTGAATTAGAAAAAACCTCACTAATGTGATTGCTGGCTCAATACACAATAGTATTTCCAGCTACCATGCAAACTAACCCACAAGAATATAGTTCTACATGCACACATACAAAACCTTTATCCTCCCAAGAATCATACAGCATGAAATGACAGCATGCAAAACATTTTAAAAGCAACTGAAAAGGCTGTAGAAACTAGTGCCTAAATGACTAGTTTTCTATCGAATGCAGTTGGGATGCAAACCTTGTGATTTGTAAGTGATAAATATTTGCATTCTTTGCACTTTGCACTGCCTCCTCATAGCAAGGTACTAATCATACAGCTTTAGAGTACTGCAGTAATTACAGACAGCAGAAAAAAGCAGGAGGCAGAAGAACACATCTTGGCAAGAATAAAGAAAAATCTGTTTATAGCTAAAGGTTTGGAAGCTCTCCATATTTGCCTATCTCACAGAATGGGTATTTGCTTACTTTAAACAGATAAAAATAAATGAACATCTGATACCCAGTTTAAAATGCAGTGCCAGTGAATTCAGGACAAGTGCTTCATTCATCCCTAACACTTCCAGGAGCTCCATCATCAGTTAATTTTTACAACTTTGAAAAGTGTTTGTAAGTAACGACTACTGCTACTGCTAGTGCTGGCTTAGTCTCATATGCCTAATTGTGGGTGTGATTTTCATCCTGATTCCTACCATGTACTCTCACAGCTTTATAAAACCCTGGTCTTTTATTGTGACAAGCAATTCTTAATCCTTCAAACGTGAGGTAGATCCTCAAGAAACTGTAAGCCTAAGAAACATTCTGTATTTACTTCAAAACTATTAAACACAATCATTTTACCCAGCCACAGATGTTAGCAAGGTTTTTGCATAATGCTGGTACTGCAGTTCAAGTACTTAAAGTATGGGTTTGTTTTTTCTTTTTCAAAATGGTATTTCTACTTAAAATATATAATTATTGTATAAATATATCATTTAAAATAAATTATATTAACAAGGAAATGTTTTATTTGGTGGTATTTTTCATTGCTTTAACATATTCTTGACACTACACCCTATACGTGACTTTCAAAATAAGGATTTTCATATTTTGTTTTTTAGAACATTTACTGTGTTAAGGGGATCAGCTTTCCTCAAGAGATTTTTCACTTGCTCTTCACTACTCATCAATCTAGCAACAGCATGCCAGCCCAAACCAATCCATGATATATGTGTTAAAATTATACAGCATTTATTTTCTACAGATAGAAGTTGAACTTACATGGGCCTTATTGGATTGTATGTATTGGAAACTTGCACTTGAATTTGCACTCAAACCAATACAAGCAGATATTATGTTAGATATTATGTTTAATTCTGCATGTCCCGTTTACACAACAGTCCAAACAATTTTGAGATGCTAAGCAGCAACAGCAAGCCTTGTAATTATTCTTTTCTGTCATTGATTTGGAATCTTGTTGGAGCACAGCATGAGAAAAGTCTCAGATCACCTGATAGGTAACAGTTGTCAGCTTTCTCCCTAATGCAGAACAGCTTGCAGACATAAAATACATATTGCAAACCAGCATCAGCTGATCTGAGCTGATCCTGAATGGATCAGAAACTGCCAAGCTATGAAATCCTCCAGGTTTCAGCTACTGGTAAGAATCAGGATACAGGTCTATCCTCCCAATGGTAAAACAAGATCTATCCTGCTACAAAGCTTAAAAGAAGACCCTAAAAAGGAAACCCTTAAAAGGAGCAGAAAGGCTGCTCTTTCCTTGTTAAACCTATCTTCTTGTCCTCTAGAGCCACAGGAAAGATCTACTAATTTGTATTCTTTCTGGCCATGGCTATTTGCTGTGATTCTTACACAACTCACATAATTTCTCTCCACCTTTATATATGTGCTCCTTCCAATCTGCTTACCAGCTCCTGCTTAGCAGGTGATATATATATTTAGGGTTTAAGTCACCACAGTAGTCCTTCTCAGGCCTTTGGAATTCTCATAAAAGAAGCACTCATCTGTCAACTGAGGCATCAAAGCAACTTTGTAAGCTCAAGTTAAAGCAAATTTCAGAAGTCATTCGCTCAAAATTACTATTCCAGAAAAAAATGTAAGAAAGTTTGAAAAACGTTGGCTTTCTTGTAGGGAAAACGTATGCATGAATATTCTACATTTCCCATTATGAATATCCAACAAGAAACTAAGAAGCATTCTCAGAAAAAATCTAATAGGTAGCATTTCAGGTAAATGACAGAGTTTGTCATGAAATTAAAAAAAGAATCACTAATCTTATTGTTGATAAGTTTGGGATACAAGTAAGTCATGCAGCTTTGCAATCCCTCACCACGTCTTTAGTGGAAGTCATTCAAATTAAATATTTCAACAAACATTTATAGATCTATCTCAAGTTGGTATCTCACTCTTTTAGATCCACTTAAATTTTCTTGTCATTAGGCAGCATTTGACTTTCTCTTTTCAATACATCATTCATCAATGAAAAACATGCTATCATTACTGAAAGTGAATTTCAGAGTGTAGCCTTTTATGAATTAGAAATACAGCATTTACTCAGTGTTTCAGCAGCCAAGTATTTCTCCCTTTATAACTTTAAAGATGCAATATTTAGACTTGTAGCATTTTAATCTGGAAAGGTGCTATTATAAAATACTTATTATTTGCTATGATCAATCATAAAATTGAGAGTAAATTGAAATTATAAAGAAAAGGAATTTTTTCTGTAATCTACCATATCAGATATATCACAAGCATTTTTGCATAATTGAATTGGGTTTGCCTGGCAAGGTTTTGGTAGTGGGGAAGCTGCAGGGGTGGCTTCTGTGAGAAGCTGCCAGAAGCTTCCTCCATGATCTACAGAGCCAACACCAGCTGGCTCTTTGACAGACCCTCCACTGGCTAAGGCTGGGCCAATCAGGAATGGAAGAAACACCTCTGTGGTAACAGATTTAAGAAGGAAAAAAGTTATTGTGCAGAGAAGAGCAGGGTGAGAACATGTGAGAGGAACAGCCCTGCAGACACCCAGATCAGGGAAGGAGGGGAGGAGGTGCTCCAGGTACTGGAGCTGAGATTCGCCTGCAGCCCACGGTACAGACCATGGTGAAGCAGCTGTGCCCCTGCAGCCCACAGAGGACCACAGGGATGCAGAGATCCACCTGCAGCCCGTGGAGGAGCCCACACTGGAGCAGGTGGATGCCGGAGAGGAGGCTGTGAACCCATGGGAGGCCTGTGCTGGAGCAGGGTCCTGGCAGGGGCCTGCAGAGCCACAGAGAGATGCCATGGTGGAGCAGGTTTCCTGGTAGGATTTGTGACCCTGTGGGGAACCTATGCTGGAGCAGGCTGTGCCTGGAGGACTGCATCCCAAGAACAGTGACCCACCTTGGAGCAATTCATGAAGAACCCTTGTCCATAAGAAGGACTCCCATTGAGGAGTTCATGGAGAACTGTGTCCTATGGGAGGGACCCCCACAGTGGGCAGAGGAAGGACTCCTCTCCCTGAGCAGCAGCACGAAGAACGTGTGATTAACTCACTTGTAAACCCCATTCGTTGCCTCCTTGTGCTGCTGGGGGGTAGGAGGTAGAGCTAAGAAGGAGGGAGAAGGGATGGAGGAAAGGTGTTTTTAAGGTTTGTTTTACCTCTCAGTATCCTGCTTTGATTTTGCTTGGCAATAATTCCAATTAATATCCCCAAGTCAAGTCTGTTTTACCCATGGTGGTAACTGGTGAGTGATCTCTCCCTGTCTGTAACTCACGAGCCTTCTGTTGTATTCTCTCTCCTCTGTCCCCTTGTGGAGGGAGCAGCTTTGGTGAGCACCTGGCATTCAGTCAGGGTCAAACCACCACAATAATACACAGTGCTTAAATTTAACCTAAAATATTCTCTGCAGAGATTCTTTTTGCCAAAGTAAAATAAAAACTTGAACCATAATCATTGTTCTGCATGGCCTGAGGAATTCCATGCAAACAATAACTGCTAATTTCAAATGAAACTGGTCAACTAGGTCATCAGGGGCACTTGAAACACTGAATCAGTTTCTAAGTAGAAACATATTAAAATATATCCTGATAAATACATGTTCCAGAGGGTTATTAATCCTGTTTTGTGTACAGATAAGTGGGATACAGCCCCAGTTTAGTCACTGAAGTTTTTGCTCAGAAAAGTCATACTGTCATTATAATTTTGTATTTTATCAGCAAATATGAATTTAGCATGACATTTATAAATAATTTCTACTAATACAATATATGTAAGACAAAAGTAGTTGTTAACATTTTTAAGCAGCTGTCAGTCTGGAAATCAAATCCAAAATGCAGCACAGACTCATTGCTAAGTGTTATTTACATTGTTACTCTCTTATGCCTCTCTATCACAGTAGTGTGGCTGGCGGGACAAGGTATTCCCTGGAGGTATTTAAAAGATGTGTAGAAGTAGCCCTTAGGATCATGGTTTAGTGGTGGACTTGGCAGTGTGGGGTTGACAGTCAGACTCAATGACCTTAGAGGTGTTTTCTATCCTAAATACTACTATGATTCTGTGACTTTTAAAATTGTCTTTCCATACAAGTAGTAAGTGAACTCTCACAGAGAAATAAAACCAGAGAGTTCCTAATTTATACAAGATCAGCCAATAAGGGAGCCATCAAGCCATGTTCTCAACTGTGAAACACAAGAGGCCTTCTCCCCATCCTATTTTTTAGTAAAAAAACCCAAAGCAATTGGTAAGTTTTATGTGAAAGGATATCCTCACCAGTATAATCACATAACTGAGCATTGACTGCTGGTTCTCTGGCACACTGCATTGTTTTCTTTTGTACCAGAGATAGGGTTCCTGTGTATATTCTACTTCCAAATGGCCCAGGGAGTCACATTTGAGAGGATTCCCACTAATATTTGGAGATCAAAAATACTACTGCAGCTGAACTAAAACTAGAAAGTTATGGACTAAATTTAAATAAATTTAACAGCATTCACAAATAAGATGCTTTATTTAGCAATGTACTGAAATCCAAGGAAGATTTTCCTTCTAGCTAGTCCAGACTTCCTTTTGCTACACGTCCCAGTTTTACATAGTGAAGCATGATACAAAATACCTGAAAGTAGGTTGGACTTTAAACACCACTTAAGAGTGTTGTGCTGCTTCCCAAAAGCACCTTGCAGCCCCATAAAAGAACTGTACTAACTTCTCCAAAATGTGAATGGCTCAACAAAAATTTAAACAGTGTCTTTCCTGCCAACTGGAAGGTCTGCTAGCCTAGGAAAATGCTGCTGGCCTTTCAGTTGTATTCTGTGAAGGGACAACAATTCTTCATTCAAGGTGATGAAAGAGTTACCTGCATTAGAAATGAAATCACATACTGTAAACTAAAAGAATGACAAACTAAACACACAGAATTGAGCTACTCTTAGAATGATTACTGTTTAATGAATTTGAGATTTACAACAACTAGTCTCCCATACACTACAGATTTTTATTACAGAAACACTTAGAGATGCTTTTTCAGAGGAGTCTCTAACTGAGCTCTGCTCACAGCTCTTGAACAATTTAGAAAAGATAAACTGAAATCTAGGAAGTGCAGACAAAACACCTCTTTTACCTTTGATGCCAGCACAGATAACAAATGCTGACTTATAATTAGAAATTTCCTTAGCAGCAGCTGGCTGACCATATACTTCATAGTCACCAACAAGGAAAAACAAAAAAAAGAAAGATGTGACCTCCTGTAAGGACAGCAGTGCACTGACAGTTATCCTAGAAAATGGAATGGGAATTTTCTTCAGATGACAAAAAGGACAATTAAAGAAATACCAAATGTTACATGAAGTAGACTTCTGAGATTTTCTTTAACGGAGAGTTCCAAGACTGAATCAAACTTAAATGCACATAGCAAGACCCAGCCTCAATGCCACTGTAGATCAACCCTTCAGGCTAAGCACTGACCTCTTCTGATAATACCAATGTAAATTCTTAAATTAAAAATAAATAAATAAAATCAAGAAGTGTTTCAGAAAAGCACAGAAACTGGTAAGAATTTCTGGGGAAATAACCCCACAGTATTCATGACTGAAGAAGGCCCAAAGACAAACTATTAGCTCTTCCCGAGCTAGCAGACAAAATGAAATACCAAACTGCACAGAAGAGATGCAAAAAACTCAAGAATTCTAATCCTTAACACAGTACCCCACCTTCACTAGTAGCAAAGGATAAACACTATCACTTGAGAAACCCTTCTTAAAGTGTTTTATGAACACACACTGCTGCTACCAAAAAGCCCCAATTGCTGCTATAATCAGATCAGGTGAAAATGCAGAAAAATCTATAAAACCTCTCTGAGAGAAGGAAGGCTTAAGAAGACTACTTCTCTTTTTTAGAGCAATCGAAGCATGGACTCCAAACTTAAATAAAACATTTGCCAGAGGAGGAAACTGACCACAAAGGAAAGCTTCCAAAGCCTTACAAGAGGCAGGAAACCCCTGAGTAGCACACTGAGGGAATACTGGCAGTATTCGAGGCCAAAGTATTCATTTGCATAACAAATACAAAACATTTGAATAACAAGTACGCTTTACAAGCTTTGAACTAAGCAGTATCTCACTGAAGTTGTTTTAAGAGTAATTTGTCCGTGGTGGCTATACAGTTATCCAAGAAACACTGAAATGAGGTTTCAGTAAGCAGCGGCATGCAAACTGCATTATTTGTACTTTTTATGAATATTTTGATAGGTTAGACTAAGTATTCATGTATTCAATTCACAAGCTGTACTCCAGAATACCAAGGGAAAAAAGCCAAAAATCTAAATTTAGGTTATAAAGCTCAAGAGTTGTTTTCAGAACTCAATGCACATCTCTGCACTTCATTAATGCCAATAATACATTCACCAGCACTTTCTGCCAGGAAGCAAAACAGCACTGCTGCTTTGTTCATTCACATACTAATGCCTAGCATGGCTTAAGCTGACAGCTGCATTAAGTCTACATTACTGGCTGTTCAATTCAGCAAACGGGAAGGTTTCCTACTTCCAGAAAGGCCTTTAGAGTTTGCTGTATTGGCAACCATAAATACTGCCCCATCAGAGACAGATGACAGACTTCTAATAACACATCTGAGAAAATTTTCTGAACACTACTCAAGTACATTTGTACTTTAGGGAAGTAGGAATTATCTTCTCCACTTTTTGCTACTTGAGGCTAAAGGAAATGTGCTTGCAAGATCATCTACATTTTCCACAATAGATTTTGCAAAAATTTTTCTTCATTTGTAGCGTTTCAGAAAAATAAAAAATGAACACCCGATTATCACTAACTTACAGGACAAAACAGTATTTATTAAGTAAAATTTTACACTTCACCCTAGTTATTGGGCAAAATAGTTATAAAAAGTTCATTAAAAGTGAAGTTTAACCTTAGAAAATGCTGTGTTTAAAACGACAAACAAGAATCTTCAAAACACCAAAGACTAAAGAAAACATGTCCAAAAGAGACAAAGTGCAACCCATGCAATATTTTTCTTCTGCTTTTAATTGAACTCAAACTTAGCATAACCTCCTTTGGGTGATGTAGTAATGCAGACTGAGTCACTTTTCATGGTATGGAGGAGCAGAAAGCAATGACAGCAGCAAAGGCAGGCCTTGCAGTCTATCTGCTTAAAATTCACACCCTTTCACCTTGCATGTGTGTGGAAGAAGTAAGTGGAACAGAAAATCACTTCCACCTGGACCACTGCTTCTCTTTATCTGTTAAAGGCACATATATCACTCCCATCAGAGGCTTCATTTTGACACTGCCATCTTCTAGTTTGTCATACTGTTCGAGCATCTGGTTTCCCCCAGCAGGGCCAACTGGTAATATCAATCTTCCGCCAGGTTTTAACTGGTCTATAAGCTAGAACACAACACAGAAATTAGAATGTAACCAGCCACTTCAGAGAAGCTGGATCCAAAGTTTGTTACAGTAGATTAATAGCTTTGCCATTTTGTATCTATCTACTTTTATGCAGTAGATAACTACTTCCATTAGGAAAAATAAAAAGTGCACTGAAAATGAGAGTATCACAGCAACATGGTACAACAACTGGTATTACAGTAAAATAATTAACTGGGTTGGTTGCAGTTCTATTTTCTATATATGTGGGGGAAACATGTAAATCACAAATTATTTTTACAGCAGATTCAATATTTTTAAACTGTTTGGTTTAACTGTTCAGTAGTTACTGTGCATCAGTACAGGCCCATCGCCAAAAATTCTGGGGGTAACTGATCTTCCCTTAAGCCCTCAGAATAAGATTTGAGATTGGTGACTTTTTATTATTTCTCTTCCTGGAATAATTGTGTCTACAACACACTCATTACCCAACAGCTCCTCTTTCATACTGTGAATGGAACAGCCTTTTATGAAACTAGTCTTAAATATATGCATATGAGTAAGATAAGTGACAAGTAAACAGAGTATATGAGAAATGCTTGGATTTTTTTTTTGTTTTCATAGTTAAAGGAGGCTAGTCACAGTAGTCTCAAGGAGAATTCCATACTTCCCAGATGTCATGAAAAAAACCTTAATCCCCATTGCTAACAAAAGTTATAATTAAGAACTGTTTCATTCACTAATAAGCTTTCAACTACTTTTTAAATTGTCATCTGTCAACACTTTACTAGCAACACTCTCCTATACACCTACACAAAAAAAAAAACCAAACCCAAACAAACAAACTCAAACAAATAAACCCCCCTTCAAAAAAACCTAAAAACCACAACCAACATTAAAAAAATGAAGCAAACCACCCACCCCCCCACCACTGGTCATTGTCTGGAAATGTCCAATCTGTCTACAGCACCTCAAAGTCCAGTCTTTCACTATCCCTCATTAAGATTTAAAAACCTTAACTGGCATCTAGCATATCAAAATCATGTTATGTATTACCATGTGCCTGATGAAAGGAAGAGAAAAAAAAAACTCTAATCTGCAAAAAATGGACTACGTGTATGCACACTCTAAAGCCCCTAGTTACTCTTCAGCTTCTCTAGTAAGAATTGCCCTGTATCCATTCTGAAAGCTACAAACAAATGGCACTGTTTGTATTTCCAGCTGACCATTTTACTTTCAACAGGCTCAGTGCTTTGGAACTTGGGAAACACACTTAAATTTTGTAACTCAGTGTTTGATAAAATTGAATTATCTTATTAAATAAAATGCTCCAGTGTGTTGTTGTAATAGAGGGTTGCACACATGTAATTTTAAAATATGTTTATTTAGAGCAGAGTTATTAGAACAGACAGCTGTACCGAACCAACAGGAAGCCCAATTACAAGAGACAAAAACCCCACACCATACAGTAATACCACACTGCCCACTGATACTCCCAGCAGTGCAAGCTACCAAGTATTTTACATATAGATGTATGCAAAGCATTCTCTACAGCTAAGATATTACAGAGACACACACACAAAACATAAAGGCTTACTGCTTGGGGCACAACCGGGGCTGCAGCTCCGACATGAATCGCATCATAGGGAGCTTCTTCTGCATATCCCATTCGTCCATCTCCCACTGCAAGAAAACACTTTTTTTAAAAAAAAACTTCGAAAGGACTGGAGAAAACAGCTGGTTTCCCATATCTATGTGTAAAACAGAAACACATTTGTAAAATAAATGCAACAAAACACCCTCATATAAAAGATATTACATACTATTGAAGCATCTGAAATTAGAAAGCATGGATTTATAATGAAAGTTCTTGGAAACACATGGTCCACCTAGAAAAGATACTGAAGTATTTATGTTTCCTACCATTTCCCATGCAGGTGAGTTTTCCCCCCACATTTACCCTCTTAGAATGTATGTTCTATGACACTGCTTTGCCTTGTCTTCCTGCACACCATTCCTAAATATAATGCAAATCGTAAGTCCAAAGCATTTAATGTCAGAAGCACCTATCAGAAGACTCCAAAGGTGAGGAAAAGACAAAGGAAGTGTTCCCATGGACTACACGCCTACAACTGCACTACCAGTTGGAATAAAAGCCCACACCTATGTGCATTCATTAACGCAGTACTGCAGTAACCTCTGCACACCCCATGTTTGCCAGCAAATGGGCCTCACTATTCTTCCTGCAGGCAATCACTGGACTAACACAGAGAGCCAGGTCAGACTCATGGCTAAAGCTCCAGGTGGCTGCTTGGAAGATGCTAGGAGTAATTACAGTTTTCAGAGGTTACCAGTGCTGCTCCAGCTTTGGTGGAGAACTCATGGAGAAGCATCCTATCACAGATATCTCATACCACCCCAGTTATGCAGAAAGAAAGAGTAACAGTTTGGGAGTTTTAAGCCAATGAAATGTGACAAATTAAACTCGACCTCGAGTTAAGTTTTGAAAGAAGATGATGTGAATATGGCATCCACAGCATTTACAGGAAACCAACAGGAAATTCAGAGCAAGTTAGGCAGGCTCTCTCTGGAGTTATTTAGAACAAATGTAAAAAATGAGGCTGAACCATCCATAAATTCATACTCTTTGATTACAGAAGCCCCAATAATTAGTCAAGAGCAAAAAACATGGACGTTAATGAGCACAGCCCTCTGCTCAGCTCAAGTAACTTGGGGTTTTCCATCTTCAGGCTGAGCTTTGACTTCTGTGCAATCACCAATACCACAGGTTAATTAGAACTGAAAGAGTCAAAAGAAGGGCTACTCCCCAGTCAGAAGCTGAAAATTTGTCAACTTTTTGCTTTCCAACAGCTCACAAGGTAGGAAAAATACATGGTCACCACAGCAGGTTTCACTTTGACCTCCATGATAAAAGGAGGGCCATCTGGATAGTAAGAACACCCTTAGGTATCCAAGACTGTAAAGAAAGACTTGGACAGCTCCTCAAAACAATTAAAACTGGGGTGTTTGTCATCTTCCTTACGAGGTCCTAAAAGATGACCCTGGCAAGGACCTTCTGCACCCAGGCTCTTTAAGAGAACGCATTTCCTCAGTAGCTGAGAAGCCTCTTAGAAGTCAGTGGCAAAAATCCTCATACCATCAATTCTGACCAGCACAAGCTCCAACCAAGGGCCACAAGCAGAAGCTGCCAGGCAAGAAGTACCAGTGCTTCAAGAGAACTCATACCTATCGATCACCATTTCCATGAAGTCAGCTGGCAAGAGAGACCACCAGTAATGAAAATTCCATTATTTCCAGGGTGTAATCCTTCTGACTGCCAAAGTGGGTTCTACTGGAACAACCACCTCATCGCAGTCAAGTATACAATGTGTGCTTCTATATCTTAGTATCACTGTGAACTTCCACAGAAGCAGCAATGAGGTGTTACTGTATCTGCTATTCCATCAGAGGTAGCAAATAAGAAAGACTTCTTTAGCTTATTCATACGGATACTGCTACAAATTATGTTAGTTACCCAAGGAGGCAGACCCTCATTCCCCAGGGTGCAGCAGCAGGCATTAGAAGCAGTGATCTCCAGTGCTGCTGGAAAAGAAGCGTTTGCCAAGTTGAAGAAGCAGCTGTGAAAGAAACTGCTGTCACTTCTGAAGAACACATGTATTCTGAAACATAAATGTCCCTAGTCTGTCTAGAGAAGTCTGAATGTGACTTCTGCACATCTTATCACTTCACTGACAGCAGTAAAACAGATCTAAAACAACCAATCCCTTTGCTCTTAGAATCAATAGCTAACATCTTCAAAAACAGCACACACCCAACCAAAAGGGAAAAAAAAAATCATGCTCCTTCATATGCATCAGGCACAGCATGGCTCTTCCCTTTTAAAATCTACAAAAATTCTTATGGTTACAGAAGAAATACATCCACCCACAATGGCAACACACTTTTAGATATCCAGAAAATTTTTAAAATAGTTAAGTCAGCATTCATATATTCAATGTTATTCAAATTATTATATTCTTCAATGTCCAAGGGGAAAGAGCAGCCCAAATTTTCAGTTTGTGCTTACATCTTGAATAATGTCACCTATCCTACTCACATCTACAGTTACATGCAGCCTGTTAGTGAAGTAATCATGGTGACGGGTGGCAGCAGGTGATGAGGAAAAATGCAGTGTCAGGACTTTTTGATATAAAAGGGTTCTGTAGATTGTTTATGAACCTAGACCTGATCTGCTGATCACAGTACTCAAGTCTTCAGTGCCTGTATGCAGACCTGTTTCACACAGAGTTGTAGCATGAGCGCAGAAACAGAAGAAAACTACTTCCCTCAGTTGTTTAGAATCCCTCATCCCCTGCATCAGCAAATAGTGCAGTACAATAGAAGCAGATCTGTACAACAAAAGTTTTTGCTGAGAACCTGGTGTCCATGCAACATATGCATTTCAGGATAACCGCTTCAGTCTAGATCTAAGTCTTATTGTCCTAATATCCACATATCAAACATATTTGGTTGCTTCTTGAAACACATAATCTTGTCTAGTTTCATCCAAATGGAATCAAAGTTTGTGCTTTCCAGGAGTACTCTCATGTAGCTAAAGTGTGGTTAAGTAGAAGCACTTCAGAGATTCACCTCAAAGGTTTCCTCATGATATTAAGAGTAAACAAAATAAAAATCAAGCTATACCAAAAAAAGCACCAAAACACCCACAAACTAACAAGGACACGTTAATCCAAGTATACCTATTCCCAACTTCTCAATGCAGTTCTGAGACACCTCAAAATAGTTTTGATGCTCCTGAAATGCAGTTATGGTATATGCGAGGTATGACAAAGCAGAGTAGAATGTCTGAAGCATAATGTGAAAAGCCAGCAATTGACACAGCTGGTCTTATGTCATACAGTTCCCATCATCAATCAACTGGTTTTCACAAGTTTTTTGTTTGTGTGTTTGTGATAGGAGTGTTTGGGTGGAGTTTTCTGTTGCTGTCTTTTTGTTTTAAAGAAATAGCTGTCTGGATTCTTGCTCCACATCAAAGAGCTCCCAGGAATCCAGCACAGCTGAAACATTCTTCTCCACCTAATTCACAGAAGTATTACTTGTCCATCTGTACTTTAAAAAAATGTACCTCACAACAAAACTATTCACAAGTCTCTTAGTCATCCTGCTACATTGTCGAAAATAACACAGATAATGATGTTTACTTAGAATTCTAGACTCACAAGAGCACCAGAGTTTGTTTCAGGAACAACTAGAAGCATAAGTCAAAATTGCTTTTGTACAGCAACAGTGGAAATTATTCCCTCATTCCCCCTCTATAGCCCTAGCAGTCTAACTTCTTTTCCAATAAATTCTGAGACATAAGTGTTCTCAGCAAGATACATTGCACATTATACATATGTACGTGTTTATAAACTTATTAAAAAAATATTTAGAAAAGTCCCTCATTTACAAAAAAAGACCAAGAATCAAAATGGTAATTAACCTGAGCCAAACATCCATAATAGTCATTTTTCCAAGTGTTCTTGTAAGAAGCCTCAAAAACATCCACACCTTCAACTCCTTTTTCAAATTTAATGAATAGAATACTTTCCTCCTGCCAGCCTTGAATCTTCTAAGAAAAACAAACGAACAATAACAAAAACACCCCCCAAAAAAACAAAGAAAAAACCAAACAAAAAATCCCCCAAAATCTTTTTTTTCTTTAGTAAAAAACCACTATTTGAAAAAATTCAGTCCTTGTATCATTTTGGCATTACTTCCTCTCAGTAACTCTAACTGAATTAAAGTACTTTGGTGTCAATCACTTCCCTAACATACAATTACTGTCAATTTTAAAAACAAGTGAAATAAACTTCAGTGTGCATACTGCCAATCTAGTACTTTTTCCACTTGAATCTTTGCATGCAGCTTTCTCAATTACTCTATCAGAAGTGTAAAGACTTTGTTAAAACACCCAAATTTAGATGACAGGGTATTTATTCAAGAAGGGTTGTGAATTCAACCCCAATTTTAGACAGCAAATATAACACAACAGACCTTCAGCATGTAAAGTATTTTTACCAAAAAAACATTTCCCTGTTAACATTTTCTAGTAGAATGACTACATATTCTTTGAGATTACCAGAAGTCATACTCTCAAAACTGGGGGAAGATACTGTTTTTCAAAGGCCTAAAGACAACTTGGATTTCAAAGTTTTCATTTGGGTCTTCTTTCTTGGGTTTAACATCTCAAATTAGAACTTCTAACAACATCCAATTCAGCCACTTTCAACCAGCTGCTAGAAAGAATATCAGTTTAATTAGTAAGTATATCAGTGTGATGCTCACCAATCAGTTTCACTCTTCCTGAAGACAGCAATGTGGGATCGTCTTTTTTGACATTATTTATTGAGTCATCTACTAGTTCTTTGATATGATCAATTCCTACAACTTGTCCTTTGGGACCAACCTGGAATAAAAATATACAGTTGAACAATTTCTGCTAGTTTTATTTACAGAATGAGTACTTATACTTCCTGACCCCATTTCTCTAAAATAAAAACAAAACCAGCAAAGTGGAAGTATATTTTCCCAATGTTATTAAAACTACTGCTTGAAATTACAAATGATCCTGACTGCTAGAAGCACCTGATAATTAAAGTGTGTCTTCACAGCTTTATAAATACTTGTAATAATGATCTTTTTGAGATGTGATTCAGTTGTGTTATATTGTTAGTGCAGATTTCTTCTTGGTATTTTTAGAAGTTAAATTTGATCATGTTTGTTTTCATTACCTGCAATAGAAAGTAACAATGTCAAGGACAAAGACTAGAACTAATCTCCTTTCATACTGAACAAAACTTACTAAGAATTACAATTTTTCTAGAGAAGACCTTACTTCAAGGATTAAATCATGCCTTTTATTCTAAATTATCTCAAGGGTCCCATTCTTTCAGAAGCAAATGCTGCAATTACCAGTTGGGGACAAATTACCTTCCACTTATCCTTGCATTCATGAATCTACTTTCAGATTTACAGCTCTCCTCCACAGGAAGAGTGGAACTTCTGAGAGCTCATAACTCAAAAAAGGTCACAAAACCTCTGTATTCTGAGGGGGGGGGGAAAGGTCTACTAACAAAAACCTCTCCATTACACGTATTTCTTCTAGAATTTTGTCTTCCGTCCAGAAAAAAATATTCAAAACCAATCCAAATCCAAATCACAAATCTGACCACTTTTAACAGGATCCAAAGAACACAATGGCAGAATATGTCATAGCAGCAGCCCATGTTGCCTAACAACTGTCTTTGGACAGATCTGAATGCAGATGATGCATCTGAATTGTTTATGTTTCTGTATCTTACATTTTAACGTTGTTAAAACATGGAAAATTAATAACTGGCTATCTTGGGGAGTTTTTGGTTTTATTATGAACAAGTCCTATGTTAAAAACATTAAAAGAGCAGTGTTAGCTTTTCTTGTCTGAGTGGAAGACCACCACCCTTTGCAACAGAGCAAGACACAGAGCAAGTTTTCACTATGACAGCCATGGTTTGCTCATTGGAGGAATGCCTGGCAGTCAGTTGTACTATAAGCTGGCAAAAGATCCAGTGTACTCCAAACAGTAACGTCACAGAAATGAAAATTCAGCAAAATGGTCAGAGCATGAAATAGCCTGATAAAGTAAGAGAACCTCCTGCTGTGTGTGACAGACCATTATGCTGAGCCCTCATCAGTTACCTCCATCTATTACCCTGGAACTGTGAAGCGCATGCAATTGAGACAACAGAAAGAAGGCACAATTTTTGGGATCTCCATGCTAGGAATAAAAATATACCCCACTCTTTTCATAAATCCAGTACTGACAGGATGAAAACTGTAATTCATTTGATTTGCCAGCAACCTTCAAAAGTAAATAAACTTAATTTTGCAAGCTATGTAGAAGAGTTTATCACAGAAGTTTACCATGAAAATCTAAACAACAATCTTAAAGATACTTTACTAGTCTAAGTAAACATAAAGCTTTCCCAGAGGTACTACAAATGAGATTATCATCCTAAGTACAATTGTCATCTATGGGCACTGAGGCACTTGTGCCACAAACGTGAGCTACTAATTCTAGATCTCAAGTAGACTGAGAAGCAACATCAGCATAGTCACAAAAAGCACATCCCCAACTAAATTTTGGTGGCAAAACACTCTACCATTAATTTCCATAATACACTTCTTTCAAGTTTTTGTTACTGTTAGCAATGCTGTCAAGCAGAATGAAAGCATTTACTCCATTTTTCACAACACACATGTCTGTAAGGCATTCCACTGCAAACTACCATGGAGGATTCATAAGAAGCACATGACATTCATATAGAGGGATTAACTTCAGCAAAATTGGAAAGATATTTCCTTTTTGTGCTGGCTCTGACTTCTCCGCAGCTGTTTTAGTAGAAAAAAGTGCACAACCACAATTTAGCATGTCCTACTAACAATGGCTATCCCTTTATGCATTCATAACTTCAGTGAGAAATACATACACCCAGGACAAATGTTTCAATGCTTGTAGGATTGGTGTTCCCATGCTAGCACTTGATTACTGACTACACAGTCAGACCAAAAATAATAGGCAGAAAGTTGAGTTAAGTGCCATTTAAGATTTCCTCTAAACTGCAGTTTGGTTAACTACTTTTTTTTTTTTGTAATTTTGCAGCTAACACTTAGAAACCTAAATACCTTTGCAAGTGCATTGACCAGTCCTAAACATTCTTAGCTAATTCATAACTAATTTTCTTAACAGGAAAACAGAAATTATTGTAGACTCAGATTGGTGCTTGAAAACAGAAAACTAAGCAGCAAAGAAACTTAAATGAGAAATTACCATATGTATCAACACATTTCAAATTAACTTTGCAGAAAGACAAAAGATTTAGGTGGCAGTTTAATGAAGGTCTCTACTAACCATAACGCAATTATAAAGCCCTGGAACAGAGAAGGAAGAACTGATTATATTTCCCTTCATGAATCAGTCTAACAGTACTATAGCTACAGCCACTAAAACCCAAATGTTTTAATCTTTTTTTCCTGACGTAAGATAGGAAAGAACACAGAAAATTCCTTAGGTACGGGCTGAATAACACAACTGAGATTAAGTTACTTGGCAAAGACGTAAAATACAAATTAATATCTAGCTTATAAAAGGTTAAATGGACACTTAGAGTAATGCTTGTGCAATATAACAAGAAAAGAAAGCAACTAAATTAAAAGAAAATTTATATATACAAGATACTTTGCTGTGGAAATAGGATTCTTTTAAGACTCAAAAGTCACAAAGCTTTTATCGTATCAGGAATCCGTATCCGTATCAGAAATCCGTATCAGGACAATTTATCACAAGGAGAACATCCATAGTCACACAAGATAACAAAAATTGAATTGTTCAAGACAAACATCTTTTTCCTTAAAGATATAAAGCAACAACTAAAATGCAATCATTAAAAAACTCCAAACAATCCTAAAACCCCAAACTCCCTCACTAGGCGGTTTCTTCACCATCACACAATTTATTGGACCATTTAACTTGAACATCTACTATCAGCTACCACGAGAAATGGGTACCAACAATCACACCCAGGAGAGCAAATTATTTTCTGTATATGTCAGTTCACTGTGAAGCATGCTTTTTTTGCTCTGTAATTCAGAGTTACACTTGAGTTCAAGCAGTTCTGATGAACAAGTGATTGAATTAAATAACTCACCATTCGTGAAAAGCATGCTGTAAGGATTCCACTTCCAGATCCTACATCAAGTGCTTTGGCTCCTTCATGTAACTGATCAGACAGAAGTTCAAGTGCATATGCATGCTAAGAGAAGACAGAGAGAGAAAATTTCAAATTATTTTAAATGTCTGTTTTACTCAATATATGTTCATTTCTTCAGAGATTTTGGGAAATGCCCTGAGCATTTGTGTAAGAAATTTCAGAGTAATTTCTATTACAAAGAATGGGGGGGAAGGAGTTAACTACATGATATAATCATTGTTACTTCATTGGCTTCAACGAATTTCGTGAGTGTATTTTTTTTTGTTAGCATCCATATACAAAGCCTCATCTGACAATTCAAGCTTCTAGCACAGACTCTATTTATATATTGGGAAAGATACGATAAATCAGTTTATTTCTCCTCAAGTCTGGTGACTCTTACTATTCTGGCAGTATATGGCCAATAAAGAATTTAGCTTATCATTATGCTATATGCACTAGAATAAGCTGGGACAAAAGCTAGCTAGGAAGAAGGTAGCTCTAGAGCATCAAGGAAAATGGCTATTGAAACTACCTCCTGTATTACCTGCACACATGCTGTATCAAAGAATAGGAAAAAGAAGTTGTCTTTTACAAAGGCAGGTAGCCAGGCTCACATATGAAATGCAGTAGTCTACAGTTACAGTTGATGACTTTTGCTTTCCTACGTGGTGGACCAGTACACAAACTAAGCTTAGGCTGCACAGTAAAAAACCAATTTGTTTCAGAGATAGCCATTACCACACTCTTTCAGCTTAATCCAACCTACCCAGAAAACAGAAATAATCAGAACATTCCCTGTTAGAACATTCTTTATTAATATTTGCTTAGAGGATATATTGCCTTTTTGTTCTAACACTTCATATACTATTAGTGCTAAGCATTGGAAAAATAATGACTTGAGGGACTTAAAATTTTAAAGCATAATTAATACTTATTTTTCCCCTTAGCAACAGTACTTTTTTCTGTCTTTTCTTGAATAATATCATTAACATTTCTATACAAAATTCCTGACTTTTTATATTGATAACTAAGTAAATTCTTAGCCAACTACACAGTTTTTGGTCAAGAGAAGAAGACTTTTACTATGTTTTGACACTTTCCAAACACTGAAAAGACAAAATGCATGCTTCTATTCACCTTTTTATCTCAAATAAAGAAACATAGAAAAATTTTATCAGTGTTAGATGCATGCACTGAAATCCCAACTGGAACACTCACCCTGATCTTAAACCACTTGGCAAAAAAACCTGCAACTCAGTACAATGTATCTTTTCTCCTGTCCAAAGATTTAAAGGCATTACAGCAATACCATACTATAGGAATCACTGTCATCCACTCCTGAATTCTTATATAAATTACTCTGTAATCTCTGGAAAGATCTCTGGAAATCTTCTGGTCCAGTCCTCTTTCAATACATGGGAATTTTAAATTAGGCTGCTTAGAGCCCTGTTCAGTCAGCTTCTTTGTATATCAAAGAACAGAATTTCCACAAGCTGCAAAGCTTGTTTCAGTACTTAACTACCCTCAAAGTTTTTTTTTATTCTAGAAATGAATCAGATTTCCTATGTTGCATTTTTTGGCCCACTACCCCTCATCCTATTACTGTACATCTGCAAGAAAAATCTTGATCAGTCTTTTCTACTCACCCCCTTTAGGCAGTTCACAACAGTGTCACTGCAATCAACTGCTCATTAAATTTACTAGGGTAAATATTTTATTTCAAAAACATCTGGATGTTTATAAAAATGTTTATTTTTTTTATTTAAAAATTATAAAATAAAACCTATACTAATCACCTAGGTTTAAAGCTTACCATATGTGGAGCACTGATTGTTGCTTGGAAACCTGTAAAACAAGAGAATGGAAGATGTTCACTGTTTTTCAGACAGCACTTACAATCTTTTTTGCCTTGACTGTAAAATGCAACACCTTCATTGTCACCCTCATTCAGGGTACAACATTCACACCCCAGCAGTTACAAAGGTACTTTACATCAGAAGTGAGTTATGGTACATCAGCTGAAAGCTATGCTGTGTCAACTCTGGACAGGAAGAAAAAAGGGTTTTATCCTTGACCACAATTACAATCTCCATTTTTCCACTATACATTGAATTAATATCACATATTGATCAGGTATGTTTAATTCAGAGGAGTAATGTCTCCCAGAATAATGTAATTCTTTTTACACTTAGCCCCTATGTAAAGACTTGAATTTGTTAGTTTGAGTTTCATGTGATGGTGACCATAGAACATTTGGAGAACAACCTCGTGCATTTTGCAAACAGCAAATGAAAACAAACACCTATAAGAATGGGAGGAATACTCACCTATATTTATTTTTGCAAAGATATATAAGCCTTTGGGTATGTATCTTAAAATATTTTTTGATTTTCCTATACAGCTAACAAAATCCTAATAAAATTCACTCACCACATACTGTTAAAGGCAGGGAGAAGATAAAGAAAAAATAAATTAGTACATTTACATAGTTCATTCTCTTGTCTTGGAAAGACAAAACTGGGACCTGGATGGGAAACAACTGTGCTATCAGTAGACCTTTCTATTCAAAGCCTATTTTTAAAGATTTCACATAATGGTTTAAGAAACTTTGCATTGGTCCCAATTGAGTAATTTCTGCTAAGATAGAGATTGTTTCTGTCATAAACTGGATGCAAATTGTTTCTAAGTATTTACATCAGCTGCACCATCACAAATTGCCGTGGTTTGAAAAACAAACACATATTAATACTGGCATCTCTACCTGATGTATCCAAATAATGCCAACTGCATTCCACAAGAAAGTGAAACTTAGTTAAAAGATATCCAATAAATTGATGAAGAACTAAACAACCTTCCAAATTAAAAAAAATTATTTTCACATTCATAACACATAAATGACAAAAGCAGTCACAATTACACAAATGAAAACAATCTCAATCACTTTTGAAAGATGCTCTTACCTATAGACTGTGGAGAGTCCATGTAAGGGTTGTATTTTGCATAGTGGCAACGGTCTGTAGCCAGCATTACTTCAAATACCTTGTCTGTTTTGATTATTCCATTTTCTATAAACAAACAAATACATATAAAATTGAAGGCATTGTTTCTCTTCTGCAGTGCAGGAGTCTGTGAAATGTGCTAACATATTCATAGCATTGTGAGAAATCAAATGCCTTACACAGACCTCCAACACTCTTCCTACTGCCCCCATGGCACAGGTTGGACTACATCACCTTTAAAGGCCCCTTCCAGCCCAAACCCTTCTGTGATACTAAAATTAAATCTGGGCTCCAGAGATCAAACGATGCTTAAGCCAGCGAATTTTGAACAAGACTTTCCCAGCAGTTACAGGTGCTTTTCTGAAACCATTTGCAAAGATCTACCCCCCTAGGAAAATTCAACTTCATGCACACTTTTGATATTCCTGAAAATATAGTCAGTTAGAAATTTGTATTACTATACACACCAAACAAGATACACTTCATATTTCTAAGAAGCTATGCACGTAATTATTGAAAAATATACAAAAGCCAAGTTAGAAATGTGAAGCTGAAGCATCGTTGCTCAGTATTTTGGTTTCCATATCTGTTTGTCTTGTGTTAGCAAAGAAAAAAATCCTTTTGTAAAGAAACTACTACAGAATCAGAATTCTTAAACTGGGGCAGACTGAGGCCAGAAAGTTTTTATATGGAAACACGCTGAATCTTTGTTCACTTTTCAAAATAGAATATAAATGCACATGCATGTAAAATGTCACAAACAGCCATTTTTCCTTGCAATTTTACTGAAGGGTTTTTTAACATTGGTAATTCTAATTTTTTTAAGTTCTGAAGAGCCATTTATGAATTACAGAAAACTCTGGAAAACAAATGAAAGCAATTAACTAATTACTTGCACTAAAAGATATAATATACAGATAACTGACATTTCAAAGATGGATTGCTGCATTAACTGCATTCTTTAAATATGGATTTATTTGCAAAATTATACTTTAAAAGAAAAAAAAGATCACTTGAGCACCATTAAAACCTAACCCAAAACATGGAAATCAGATAATGGAACTTTTGTACAATTGTCCCAAAGTTGCACCAGTGGGTATTTTTGATGTACCACCAACAAAACACACCTGTGCCCAGGACTGGGCTAACTCCTGCAGAGACTTTCCTGACTGTTTACTGGGTGCTCCCAACTACACCTATTAATCATGGGATTTTCCTGTCTTTTTTTCTTATCTACTATCTGTGTCCAGAATTAATTATCCTATATAAAATAGGCTTGAATTCAGAGAGCAAAATAACTCCCCAGATATTGTTCTTTTTTGGTCTGAAGACAAAGTATCACACAGAACTGCAAAAGGAATATATTACCACTAAGGAAATCATTAAGGAAAACCATTCCTTTTTAAAAAATATTATTTTTTAGAAATATTTCTGTACCTGATAAGTCCCAGTAAAAGCATATACTCCCCTTACAGCCCCCACACATTACACATATCCTATTCTATGACTTCATTTTGAACTGAATAGTACAGCAGTATTCAGTTAGAGGAAACTCATTTCGATGCAAGGTTTTAAATCTGAGCCAGTGGGCATTTGCAGCAGTTCATAAGCTTACTTACTGAGCAAAATTGTACCCAAAAGAAAACAAACAAACCAATCCATTAACACATTGGCACTAACAACGTAAGATAGTAAGGAGAAAAAAAGTTTTCCCTGACCACTTGAAATTAGTTGAATTAGCTGTACAGCAGTTCTGTGAACAAAGCATAGAAACAAAAAAAAATCAAAATTTTACTCTTAAGAGTTTCATTAGGAATCACTAAGAATTAGTATCTCCAAACCAAATGTACTTTAAAAAAAAAGGAGAATAATCCAGGTGATTATAACAAAAGTGAGGAGATAAAGGCTCTAAGGGGCTGAAGAGATATCAGAAAGCAGTTGCTGAGAAGCACTCTCAAAAGGTCTAAAATAGTAATTTATTTCTTGACATGCAGATAGATACATATATTCTAGAACTATAGGTAGCCACCTGCTCTTTCCTTTTGTGCCTTGTGGAATAAATATGCAGAGAACACACAGAACAAGCTTCCAGCTTTGAAGTGCAACTGCAGGGCCCTATGGTAAGGCCAAGAACCTTCTCTAATTTCACAAAACTTAGTTCCAGTCAAAGTACATACAACTACCAAATAAGATGCTTACACTGACAGGCAAATTACAAAATATCCCTAAAACCAGAAAATACTAATATTCTACAGATTTTGAGCATTCAGGATGCTCTCATTCAGCAAACACTCACGAGATTTGCTGACTGTTGTACTGTCTTTGATTATTGTCGTCTTTTTCATCAGCAAGTAAGAACTGAAGAAAGTTACCCATACTCAGTCCCCAGAAGGACCTGTGGGAGAAGCTGAATCTGTTGTCAGCCATTGACTTCAATTATTGAATAACACTCCATCCTCATAAAAAAACCAACACCCTCTCAGCTATTCCCCCATAGATGAAGTCTGCTTTTCAAATTTGCTTATTATACAACAGAAAAAACATGAAATTTTAGGTAGGAATTAAGAAAAGCAATCAAGCCCTAAACAGTAAAGTCATTATTGACTTAGTTGTAATTTTTAGTGTGTTGATAACAATAAGATTTTTTTTCTTAGCCTCACAGCTGAATGTAGAGAAACATAGCAACTGCAAGGTACCGAACTCCAAAAAAGTCCTTTCTTTCCTGCAACAGTCAGTCCCAAGATGACCAGCTGCCAGGATCTTAATTCTGTCTGGAACGTGTCTCTATCAAATTCTCAATTAAGTCCAGAAAACAAGTATATCCCCTAAAGAAGCCAATAATAGAAGCTTATATTGCAAAGAAGACATTCTAATTTAATGCCATCTCTAACTACCAAAAAGCCAAAACAATCAAAAAGACATTAACTATTAATAAAATGCTGATTAAAAACATTTTCTAAATCTTAAAACGAAGCTGTATATTGCAAGAAAGTAATTCACAATTAAATGCATATAGGTAGAATATCCTTTCCAATTATAATGTGTACAGAAAACTCTCCTTGAGGATACTGTTGGGTTTCAAGACTAATAATTGGTACTGCAAACAAATCAGATATTAAAGTGTTTACAAGCAAAGGATAATACACAAACACACTGACAGCTTGAAATAAAAAGTAAACTCAAATAAAACAGAGTTATAGCAGCGCAACTTCCAAGCTTCAAAGGGCTGAGGCCGAAAAGTAAGTACTTAAAAGTGGAGCACTGCGTGCCAAGTTCAAGAGTTACTCTGAGCAGAGGCTGTGGCAATGACAACTTGACATAATTGGAGCATGTTTTGAAAACTCTCTCTGGTCTGCCTCTTTTCCACAAATAACACCATGAAAACAGGAAAAGAGCTCAGAGCAGTCCTTGGACTTGAAGGTGGGAATATACCACTGTCGAGTGTAACCTGGGAAACTGGGCAGCTGGCTGTCAAAGAGCAAGTAGAGTCTGAAAATGCACCATGGACTTGCAACAAGTAAAGAGTTTATCTTTTTATTTTATCTTTTATTTAGCAACAAATGCATTACTGAAGTGCTTACGTTTCAAAGAACTGCTGATCACTGATGGTATCCTGACTGTTGATCAAACACATTTCTAACCAAACCATAAAATACTAGCAGTGAACATTTACACCAATACTAGCTTCTAGATCAGAAAAGAGGATGTGTCATTGCCACATGATCCAGCACACGTGCTTACTATACAAACTGTAACACCTACTCAAACACCTCCTGTGGCTGACTTTATGTATTAAAAAAATGCTCTTGCAGATACCAAAACCATTTACTGTGCAACTACTTCAGCATCTACATAGCTCAGCTTCTTTTCAGATTACTTTCTCCATAATCACTGCAGAATACTTCACTCATAAAGATGAATTTTCAGTAAAACACTGATGTTTCTAAATCATACCGAGGTCCTTAAGGCATATCGCAAAGTACATACAGCTTTATGTTACAGAAGATTAATTCATGTAGATTAAAATTACTGATGTGACAAATCATAGAATGGTTTGGGTTAGAAGAGACTTTAACAGTTAACTAGTTCCAAATCCTTTGCCATGGTCAGTGACCCCTTCCACTACACCAGGTTGTTCAGAGCCCCATCCAGCCTGGCCTTGAACATTTCCAGGGAGAGGACACTCACAACTACTCTGGACACCCAGTTTCAGTGCCTCACCACCCTCACTGTAAAGAATTTCTTCCCAATATCTAATCTAAACCTACACTCCTTCAGTTTAAAGCCATTTCCCCACACTGTCCTATCACTACATGCCCTTGTAAACACAAGTCCCTCTCCGGCACTCTTGTAGGCCCCCTTCAGGTACTGGAAGGCTGCTGTAAGGTCTCCTGGAGCCTTTGCTTCTTCAGGCTCAACAACCCCACCTCTCTCAGCCTGCCTTCACAGGAGAGGTGCTCCAGCCCTCTTACCATCTTCATGGCCGTCCGCTGGACTTGCTCCAACAGACCCATGTCCTTCTTATATTGGGGGCCCCTGAGCTGGATGCAGCACTCCAGGTGGGGTCTCACCAGAGCAAAGTAGAGGGGCAGAATTGCCTCCCTTGACCTGCTGGCCACGCTGCTTTGGATGGTTTGCTCTCAACCGACTCTCAACCAGGACAGGTTGCTCTCAACAAACTTGCAGAGGGTGCACGCAATTCCACTGTCAATGTCACTGACAAAGTTCAACAACACCAGTCCAAGTGCTGACCCCTGAGGAACACCACTTGTCATGGTCTACACTCAGACGTTGAGCTTTTGACCACAACTCTTTTGAGTGCTACCACCCAGCCTTATCCATCTAATGGTCCATCTGTCTAATCCATGCCTCCCACTTTCAGAGACGTGGATGTAGTGCAGGACCGTGTCAAATGACAGTCTCCATCTGACCCATGCAAACCAGCTAGCAACTTTCAAGAGGCAAGTGGACTGGAACAGAACCACATCCTGATTCGCAAGCAATGTGAAGTTCATTGGTTTTAAGCACCTGATCAACCGACATTTTTAAAGTCAAGGTCTTTTTGTTTGGGCAGAAGAAGAAAAGATGGGAAAGAACGTGATTCAGTTAATAGACTTTTATTTAAGTAATGAGCATAGCAAGATTTCACTGTAAAGCATGAACACAAAGAAAGCACTTTGAACAAGAAGTGACACATCAGCACCCTAAAATCCAGTAACAGACACCGACCCTAAAACATACAAAGCTCTTTGTGCTTAAGAAATTGAAAGTAGGTGTTTGTAAACAAGTGTTTCTTATACCACTCATGGATGCAAACTTCCTGTGCTTTGCTGATAATTTAAGAGCTATTTGCCTCAAACATTCAGCTGCCTATCTATTGTCACTATGGTTTGGATTAGAAATAATACGTTATCCAAACAGGATGTTGCTTACAACTCACTGGAAGGAATCAGTTAAGAGTCTATCATTCAGAGACACAACAGAAAGACTGAGGAAAGCAAGGGTGCAGCAGAGCTAATCTTACAGTCCAGAAATTAAACACAAATATCAAATCCCATGAAAACTCCAAAGTGACAGAAACTATAAATATTGGGAATAATAATAGTAATAATAGCAATAATAGTAGTAGTAGTAACAATAATAATGATGAATATTCAATTACCATTTAAATGCTACTCAAAACCTGCAGAGGTAAAACAACATGGGAATCGTAAGCTAGGCTCAACACAATAAACTAGTATACTAGTAAGCTTCAGTTAAATACAAACTTATCTGTCAACATTTCACTTTTATTCCAAGGTAGTATTCCTTCCCTATTTAATAAGAATCACCTTCAAAAACAACCCATCCATTCTGGCATAACAGGTAAGAATTTTCTATTTATTTTCATGGATCTGAAATTCTGCAGGTAACTAATTTAGACATTTCAACCACAGCTGTATTGCCCCCTCCTGCTGTAGGCCAATGTTGCAAAGTTGGTATTAACCATTTTCTTCTCTGGGGGAGGAGAAAGGCCTGCTAACACAGCCTCCCAGCACACAGATTTATACAGAAGTTCTCTGTAATGTACCCACATTTATCGTAATGGTTATGTTGATTTTGTCTAAATCTGTATCAGCAGCTGAATGAAGAAACTTTGGGGAGTACACGAAAGAAGAAAGTAACTTTAAGGTTGGTTTCAGTATGCAAGAACATAGAACCACACCTTCCAATGGACTTCAACACCAGTGTGCAGATGAAGGAGACAACCTCCGAGCACTCCTCAATCCCTCAACATTTGAGAGGGCTGAACTTCACCTACACATCGCATGGAAAGTCAAAACTGAAGAGTTCAATACAAACTGGCAATGACCATCAGTAGTAACTAAAAAATGTTGCAGAGGTTAAGATAAACTTAGCTGGATCGGACAGATAGACAGGAAACTCTCTTCACAGTAAGGCTTGAGGCAAAACTACTTACGGCTTTAGTAATCTGTAAAGAAAGGCAGATGGTGCACATCTCACACCTTACTGAGCAGATTCCATGCAACCACTCTGCCGATCTGTTTTCAGAAAAGCCAATGCTGTTAAGACCACCAGGTAGACCACAGGAACAGTTTGTTATTATGAAGGTGGTTTCATTAAGACAGGCACTAGTACTACACAAAAGCTAAGGATCAGAAGATCAGCAAAACATAACCCCGACTCTTGGAACAAAATGACGAAGAACTGTCCAAGTAGCAGAAATTAGGAAGAATTTCTGAAGCTATATTTCAACAGTGCAAGCATTTAAAACTATTTTGTGCTCAAGTCCACTATTGAAGTATTCAGGTTCTGAAGTCTTAAAACATAACTCACAAGTCAGGCAGTCCAGGAGAAGTCCACAGTTTACTGATCTCAAGCTTTGAAAGAGTTCACTTTGTTTTTGTAAAATGTTGGTAATTTAAATTAAAATTTAAAACATTAATAAAATTAACCTAATAAAAAATTTTATAAAACTATTTAAAGCTTTATGCAGCACTAAAGAACACGACTTTGAGGGATAACATTTCCATAAACAATAATTCAAAAGAACATAAACATTATGCATTTCTTTCTAGGCTTTCCAGTACTCTTAGTGATCTCTTGATACCACATCAGGATGAAAGAAACAGTAGCATTAAAAGAAAAGCTTGGAATTATATTGAAGCTAAACCATACGAGATTCCCTCTTTTTAAATTGCCAGCATGCAACAGTAATGACCTGTTTTGGACAGATTTGCAGTATCATTTCCATTTTGCTATGGATTACTAGGCAGCTGCAGACCACTAGGACAAAATTGTATCATGCCATCATATCCACATACGAAAATAAAAATATATCTTCAATCAAGCAAAAGAACTAAGCATTTTTTAACTAAAATTATTTATTAGGAGTTTCAAAGATTTGTGATGTAAACAATCAGCCAAAAAAATGCTTGTTGCCTGTTTTTGGTGAAACCCACCCTCAGCGCCTGAAAAATGAATAAATTAGGAAAAACGGGGAGGGGGCAGTAGAAGTACCTCTGCCGGGCTCGAAGACTGTCCCTCCAACCGAAGCTTCGGCGCTGGGTCCTCCTGTTTCGGGGATTGTTTTTGCCGGGTCACGTCAATTGAGCACCCCCTGTTTTAAGGTGTGGTGCTCCCAGGGCGGACTGGAGGGACATCGTACCCAATTGACATGACCCGGCAAAAACAATCCCCGAAACAGGAGGACCCAGCGCCGAAGCTTCGGTTGGAGGGACAGTCTTCGAGCCCGGCAGAGGTACTTCTACTGCCCCCTCCCCGTTTTTCCTAATTTATTCATTTTTCAGGCGCTGAGGGTGGGTTTCACCAAAAACAGGCAACAAGTGGCACCCAAACAGGGACCTCTAACACTGTGCTTCTGCGAGCCTGGACTACTACAGGACCTGGTGCTGCTGCTTCCCTCTTTTTTTCTTGAATGACTGAGGACTTGGACTTTGATGCACTGGATTTTGGGAGTTTCTGGGAAAGTATGGGTATGTTTTTAACATTACACTTACCCCCTGTCTAACATTAAGGGTAAAAAAACATGCCAACAATAAAAGAATCAGTTAAGAACACAAACTTAATTTACACACCAATAAAACGTGATAAATGTTCTTATATTTGGGTTGGATTTTTTTCTTTCTGTTATCATTTCCTATTATCTGGGATATTTAGTTGTCTTGATTTACTCGAAGGCCCGCCTCTTAAAAGACCAAGGGTGTAGAAATTCCTTCAAAACATTTCACTGACATGGGCAAATCATTAACAAATACTTAAATCTTAAAAATAAAAAAGTTTCACAGCAACTCTTTTAGGCAATTATTCAAATTACCTGCTAACAAAATTTTTTTAAAATCTCAATGCTCCAAAAAATAGCATCACAGATTTCAAGTCTGCCACCTGAGACATGAACTAAATTTAAGAAATTTTAGATATTTTTAAATTAACATATCAGTGGATGTGTTCATTTTTAATTTAAAAAAATAGTTCAATTTCCAACTATTTCACCTGGTCATAAGTTACAATACTTAGTCACTGAAGCCTTAATACATTTATGATGAAGGAAATGGTGGTCACTGAATGCACCCAACAGGCAGCATAAGTGCTTGTACAGGGGACTCATCAAATTTGGTCTAATTTTCCATTATTATTTCCCTTCTTCATGTTCATCCAAGTTACATTACTCTTCCTTATGCAAAATTAGATAGATGTAAAAGAGATTTGGATAAATCAAGGGAAAAAACATGACAGGGGAAAATCAACAAAACAAAACCAGTGTTTACTTCTTCCTGAACCTAGCTTAGGCTTACTATATCCAATGCTTTCCCATTCATGGCAGTTTCCAAAGAAATTTATCCTCAGCAACCAGAAACCAGCACCAAAGGTGCAAATTCATTGTAGATAAGCCTTCATCATGACAAAGGCTTGATGTCATTTTTAATTATTTAATATCTAAATAATTAAAATACTTGGAGAAATAACTTTAGCGTGTTTAAAAACAGAATTCTCAAACCCTGATAATATTTGAATATATACTGAATTGAAGCATCATTCACACTGAAAAATTAGGAATCTGGTCTTATGTGGGGCGCAAAATTCTATGGAATTTGTGGCATCTTGTAAATTACAGTTGATCCCTTTTGTGATACAAGTTTATTAGGTGAGGAAGGTAAAAGAATGTAGCAAGAAACAAATCCACAGATGGTTAACAACATCTGATGGTTAGCCACAGCCAAGCTAACTCACCTTCACTTTCACTGAGAAATGTGGATTCAAGAGCAGGTGTATGTGATGAAAACACCACTGGCACATGATCAGAGAAATAAGCAAAGCAAGCTTGTCATCTGGCAGCATGACATACTGACTGGAGGAGAAAGGCGCAATAAGGAAACTTAATGAACTTTGATTGTTTGTGAATTGCACAGGGAACCAATTCTTCAGTCCTTCAGGTGGGAAGGAAAAGCTGATTTCTAAGATGCTGGCATGTAAAGTAACAGGACCTGGCAAAAGTCCAAGTATGAAAGACAGAAGGAAATCAAAATGATCTAACAGTGACCTATCAGCAGATAGCTGAAGATATAGAGAGAGGGGGAAAAAAGTTACAGATTTAAAATCAAAAGACTTTCAACCAAGCAAGATAACAGTAAATAACTCACCAATTATTTTTCTCCTTCCCCAGTACCTCTATATGGCAGATTCACAATAAAAAGAAACTCCTGTCAGAGTTATTTATTTAAACACAGGCAATTATTTCTGTGTTTACCGTGATTTCTAACCCTACAGTAACCTGCATTTAGCTTCTAGAAATGTTGTCTGCTAAAAGGTCTTACTTTAAATATATTTTAGGGGGAAAGTTTACCCAAGTTTGAAGGCACATGTTCAACTATTTTCAGTTAGGAAGAAGCAAAGATTTAAATAATTACTCTGTAAAGGTGAAAAATATGTTTTAAGCAGCTTTAATGCAGAAAGAAATATTCAGATAAAAAAAGGGATTTTTTAAAAATTAGAAGTACTTTCAAGAATCACTGAAACAAAGCAGCTGAACACCTCGTAGCAACAGCACATTCAAGGACAGTGTTTTTGTTGTGAAGAGTGCGTTTTAAACAAGTTTATTTTGTGTACGTCAAATTGTGCATCTCTGATGCCTCAAATTAACAGTGCAAAAACATGTTTACAAAGTTAAAAATCAAAAAACAAAACAATGTACTGCAACATTCTTTAGTCACTTGTCCCTAAGCATGTACTGAACAAAATTCCAGGGCCCTCTTTAGTAGTTTGTCCCTTTTAAGACAGGACAGCAAAGATAAGGCTTATAAAGAATGATTGCCTAAATCTGCATTGCAAATACCCAAAATCACTTGTCACTGCCCTAACACAATGATTGTTACCATTACAGAAAAGTTAATTCTATAGTTAAGGCAACAGTGAAGTGAGCAAAAAAGCAAATGTCATGAAATGGAGAACTTTATTGCCACAAAACAGAAGCACTAGTAACTGTCAACAACAGCTTATAATGAAAAATAATCTTTAAAGGTGTTTTAAAGGAAAAGAACATGTAGCCTACAGGAATCTTCCAATGATGTTTTTATTTGGAAGCATCACCAGATTAATAAATTCCCATTCTCCCCAGTCCCCATTTACCCACAACAAAGTTCACTGCTTCTCTAACCATAATAGTACAACAGCTTACAGACACTGAGGAGTTTAAATCTTGATGTTTCACAAGTCATGAGAAAGTGACCCAGTCTCACAGCACCGCCTCCCCTCACAAGCAATCCTACAAGAACAGTCAAGAGAAGAATTGTGGCATAAAGGCAGGAGCAAGAACCTCTCAACCAGGATTTGCTGCAGAAGAAAACATACTGTGACACTACAACATGCATTATTTTCTTTAAGTTATGCAAAACATATGCTACATTACACACACATTTACTAAGTTATACACAAGACAAACACTGGACAACATCAAATTAACCTCATCCAATTTGCATTCTTACTTTCAGCATAAAATGCTGTAAATGCTATGCAGCTATTCTTAGAGAAGGGAGAATACATGGAGAGAATCTACTACTTCAAAAGAATTCTCTGGAACATTTTAGTCTTTCTGTAACCAGTAATTTCTAAGTTTGTTAAAATATATCTGAGAGAATTGTATCATATTAAACAGTATTTTCTTCTAAATCTGTTCCCAACTTTAGCAACAAGGTATCATCTTACCTGAGGAACGCTAACTTAACTTGAAAGTTATGGTCTTAATTCAGCAGTTGCTCTGCACTGATAGAGCCCTACACCATGACCAGAGTCCCACCAAAGTTGACAACACAATCTTGCTGCAAGATCAAAAGCCTCTGTGCTTCCACAATATTTTATTGCCAATCCACTATTTCCCTGTTTAACATCCCTCAAAACATTTTGGCGTGCATACGCATGAGGGGGAAAATACAGACTAATTTTCCAGAAAATTACCATCACTGCATACTTCGAGAATACAATATTAAGCACTTCTATTTTACTTCCTCTTCCTATACTACTATTGCTGTGTACTAAGTACAATGGTTTTAAGCTTTGTAACTGTTATTATTTGCAACATCCTAAACAGTTTCCATGTGTGGAAAAACCATCATTGTCTTCTGCAACAAAGAAACTGGTTTTGCCTTCAGGTTCTGAGCGCCATAGACTATTTCGGCAATAATTGCTTTTTGGATATATTTTGGAGCTTAACATTGATTTTTACATCAGAAAGTTTTTCCCTGCTGTGTAAGAGAACAGTATTTCACTAAAACAGTATTTATAGCCCTTCCAGTTGCAGAAAAAACCAAAAAAATGCATTGCAACTCTTTTAACTAGAGAAGTTATTATCTATTTATTAAACAGATTTTTACAATGAAACTCTACAATAATTAGTAGTTTTTACAAGGAAACTGAAAGTCACTTCAGCACGTATTATTCTGCTGGATGTGACAGTTCTCAAAAGAAAATACTGGGAAAGACCACAGGATCAGATGATCTAACATAAGCAGAGAAAAGGAGAAAACAACAAGGGTGATTCTCCTACGACTCCAGAATAACGAGAAGGCCACACAGCTGAACTTGTCCGTGGTCTTGTAGCATCACTAAAATAGGAGACAACTGCCATAATACAGGCTCCAAATCTACGTCCTTTTACGTCTAGGACGCGGACTTGAGGAAGGGAAAAGGCCAGGAGCAGAGAAGAGATACACAGTAAGTATATTTAAGATGGGTTAATTCTATGCTAATATGAAAAGTGGAAGCTCTGAATACAGAAGGTGTTGTCGCTCCGTCCCCTCAGGAGCTGCAGACTTCAGGATGGACTGAAGTACACCGGCGAGGAAGTGCCCGCCCGACACCTTCCACATTCAGCACGGGGACAGCACAAATCCTCGGCGAGCGCACGGAGCGCCCAGTGCCAGGCAGCCACCGCAAAGCTCAGCTGTCACAGCACGAGCCCGCAACCCCGACAGCTCGTCTCCTCTGCCCGCGGTCCCAGCCCACCCTTTCGAGCGGAGCCACTCCGAACCCCGCCGGGGAGCGGGGAGGAGGGACTGCTGCCACACGCCCCTTTCACCCAACACAAACAGCCGCGGCCTCTTCGGCGCGTTTCCCAAACACGGGCGGCTCCCGCTGCGTTGTTCAGCCCCGGCCTGAAAGAGCGGAGGGCGCCCGCCGACACCACCGCTCCCGCCGCCCGCCGGCCTGAGCGAAGCCAGACGGACGCCGATCCCGGTGCGTGCGGGGGATCACGGGCCCTCCGGCACTGCCACCGCGGCCCCGCCTCAACTCGCACAAGGCACACAGGGACGAGGCGGCGGGAACAGGGCCGGGGAGGGGGAGACGCGGCGAGCAGGGAACAGCCACGGCCGCCGCACGGCGCTTCCCCTCCGGGACCGCCATCGGCGCCGCCCCGCCCGCCGCATTGCCTCCCGCAACAACAGCCCGGCCCGCCCTGCGACACCGGCCGCCGCCCGGACACACACCCCCGGCCCGGGCACGCACGGACACACCCCCGGCCGGACACAGAGACACGCACACACAGACACAGACGGACGGACAACACGGACACACGCGGCCGGGTGCCGGCGCCGCTCCCTGTGACAGCTGGCGGCGGGTCGGGCGGGCGCCGCGGGAGCGCGCGGTCGCTAACGGTCACCGGGCGGCCGGTAACGGCCGCCCCACAGCCCAGGCGCCCCNNNNTAGCGAAACGGCACCTCGGTGAGCACACACTTTCCCCCCTGCCCCGGCCTTAGTCGCTCCCGTGACACAAGTCGGTACACGCCTGGTACCGGAGAAGGCGGTGTCGGGGCTGGCGAGCCCCATCGCGGCCCCGTGGCGGCGCCGGCGCCAGCTCCCGGCCCCGGCCCAGCGCGCGACCCGCCGCCCTTGCGACGGAGCCAATTAGCGGCGTCCCCCGGCGCGGTGTTTTGCATGGGGCGCGCCTATTGGCCGCGGCCAGCCCGCGCGGGCCAGGCCTACGTGTTGGAGGCTGCCATTGGTCAGGTGGCGCGGGAGCTGCGCGTCCCGTGTGCCTCCCCGGCAGGCGACGGTGGGGACAGGGGAGGGCGGGTGCGGCCCTGCACCCGGGAAACAACGAGAAAATTGGAGCGAGGTGGAAGGTTATGGAGAGCTGGCTTAGCCATATATTGGCTAAACGGTGCCAAAGTACCGATGTTCCACAGGAGCATCTACCGGTGCAATGCCGACGATGTAGGACATAGTTGTAAATTAAAATACCTTTTAAAAGGATGTCTAGGTCACCAGCTCAGAATTTAGTAAATGCTGATAGGACTTTATTCTGTCCCAGCATAGGCCCACGATGAAGTAGCACTCTTAAGGGGAAAGTAGTACCTTCAGATCCTCCCACAGCCCATAACATAATGAGGAAAACCAGAGAATTCACTTCCTACAGTCATGCAGTATTCCTGCCTGCTCTGAAACTCCTTTATTATTAATTTCACCACCACTATTCATTTGCCACCTGTTATTTATATACGTTTCTACTGTTTAAAGGGAAAGCATATACCATCTTTGCAATTTTGGGGAACCCACTGTCAGTGCTGTGACTTCTGCATTTGTGCTACCTTCTGGTCCCTACAAATGGGCTTCACACACCTGGAAATAGTTTTACTGCACTTCCTTTCTTAACCAGGCACACTGGCACAGGTATTTCATCTATGTGGTACCAGATGGCAGGGTGTTCAGTTCTTGGCTTTTGAAATGTGAGAATAGTGATACATAACTATGGACAGGTAGGTCCTATCAATGGTATATTGTATAAACATTGGGGAAAATAAGGTGTCATCCAGCAGATATAATTTCAAGCATTATATTGTTTTTAAAAGCAGTTCGGATACAAGAACATAGCCTAAGATACCACCATGGGAGATTACACAGATTACATCTTCTGTCAGAGAGCCCATCTTGGCTGGGAGTGTTGAACCTGTTCCAGCTCCACACAACACATGTATTTTATCCAATCATTGCTGATTCCGGTGAAGAAAATGAGATGAAGGTGGGAATCTGCTTTTTGACTTTGCAGTCAGGCCAGGGCAAATCTGACAGTTGCTCAAGGCATATACTGGATCCCATCCATAGACTTCCCATCTGATTATTTTAATCCTGGAGACAGATCCACTGCTTCATTCTGTATATTCTCCAACTAGCTTCTCCTAAGCATGATCTGGCAACTGCAGTCTGTGTGAGGCTCCCAGCCTGTCCCAGAATATCAAAGGTCTCCCTGTTACACCCAGTGGGCTGAGAGAGAAGGAAAGATGCCATTAGAGGAATTCCCAAAGGGCAGCAAGTACAGAGAACAGACAGACATTGTAAAAGTACAGCGCAGAACTACTTATTTGTTTTAAATGCAAAAGACATTTTCTGTTGTCAGAGGCAAGCAAACTGCATTGCTCTCACATAGAGAGGCTGTTGGCAAGAAAATAACTGGCCCATGTTTAAAAGCATTCCAGGGATACTTACCCCCTTGGGACACCAGAAACACAAGAGAAACCATTTACATACAAACTGATGCTGCTTACCAGGAACAGCTTGAATTAGGCTTAGGCTTGTCACAGAGCACCAAGAGCGAGCCTGCATTTCTCTCTTAGGAGTTTGCAGTCTTGCCCAGCCACTTTCTGACTGAATGTACCTATTTGCCATGTTCTTGACAAGAGTATTCAGAGAATTAAAACAAGTGTGGGCCTTCCTTAGCAATATCTGGGGTGTCTTGGATGGATACCAGGCATGTGTGAAGGAAACAGCATTTGCCTTGGCAGGCTTCCAGGAGCTCTAAGGCAAGCCAAGTTGCCTCGAAGCGCCCTGGGAAACTAACATGCACCAATAGTGGCAGGAGGTACCCATTAATGCAGTAAACAGACGTAAGAGCCCCTAACTCTGTTCTACAATCCTGGGCCATGAGTCCATTTTTAAAACCTATTAGGAGCACATCCATTGAGATGAAACTAAAAGCAACATAGCCATTCTTCACTAGAGTAAAATACAAGCAGAAATTTAAAAAAAATTTGTTTTCTGGCCATCATCATTCATGTGGAACCTCTCCATTTGCTCTGATACTCAGGATTTTTGTATCCTACTTCCCCTCATTTGTCCAAGCCAGTATGAGCACCTTGGTCCCTGGATGCCCACTGTCAGTTGCAGGCACCTCCATCTTCCACATGTAGAGCCATCTCCCTAGAACTCTCCAGGGAGCTGCTGCATGGATAGTCCTCTTAGGGAAGAGGCACAGGAATGCCAGCAGCCAGAGTGGGCCATCATATGATTGTTCTGACACGAAGATCCCACTAACTGTAAGCACATTGGCTCTTTCTCCTTTGCTGCACACTCACCCACATCCCAGTCCTCTAGCTGTACTTACATACATTTATATATAAACCCCTCCAAGCTACTATTTCTGTTTCATCCCTTCCCTCCCACCTCATAAGCCCATTGGATTTTTTTTTTAATTCTTTGGATTTAGAAAGAATTTGAAAAATTGCTCATCACTGTCTGCTGCCATCTGCTTCTGCATACCACAAGCAGAAAATTCCTTGTGAAATGTTCCTGCTGTACATTTCCACAGTTATGTCCCAAACCCTACACTAATTGGCTTTTACACCTACACTCACTCCTCTCCCTGACTCCATTATGTTTTTTAACTTAATCACTCTCCTTCATCTCATTTCTTTTCCTATCAGCTCAAGCCAGTTTGGTGTGTACCTTCCTTTTGTATTACCATTTCAGAAGTTTACATTATTTTGAACTCTGCATCCATGTTTTCCCAGCTCTGCACTCAAAGATGAGGTGAGAAGGACCCAGTCACATCAGTGACTTTCCCCATTAGGGAGCAGCAGAACTGGGATCCCTTCATGAAGGAAAGTGAACCTTCCAGATGACAACGTTCCAGATGACACAGCAAGACACCATCCCACAGTGTCCAAGCAAAGCAAGCAGAGCAGGGCTGGGGACAGAAATGGTTTTGCCACCAAGCAAAGTGACAAGTCAGACCCCAAGTCAAGCCAGCCACCAAATTTGGGCAACATGGCTGAGCACAGGCCCTCCTACAACATAGCTCAGGCCAAAAGCAGGGTGCCCAAGCCCAGGTGGGAGCCTCAGCCAAGGGCAAGTCTTATGAGTGTACTCAGGGCCTGACCCTCTGCTGTTACATCTGCTCTGCAGTACCTGGGCACAGTGACTGTACTTGTTCAAGAGAATGAACTGGGCACAACTCCAGGAATTCTTACCAGCTGTAAACATTGTTTTGGCATCTCCAAATAATTTTCTTTAAATATTGTTCAATGATGATGGGAGGAAAGCAGATTATAAGCAAATCAAGTTCAGAATTAGCTTTATCCTGCCCTAGTAGAACAACTGATCTAGTAAGTGCCTTTGTTCTTAGGGCCCCTATCTTCTCTCTGAGAGACAGGCATGCTTTGAGTTTTCTTCCCTTAAACTCACATTCCTAGCTTTGGCCATATTTAAGGATAATCCATAGATGCTCCTTATTGTCTCAGCTGATATGTTTGGACTCAACTCTCAGAGTAAGCTTCATCTAGACTTAACACCCTTTTTGAAAACCTCAGAAACATTAGATAAGGCATATTTCCTCTTTTTATACGTTTATTTTAATCTGCCATTACACTGAAATGATATACTAACACAGTACACATCTTTCATAAGGATCAAGCACAGAGAATATATTTAAAGGTTTACAAAGCAGACCTAAATCTATCACAGCTCTTGCTTCCGTCATATAACATGCTGGCAATATTTCCTTTAAAAAATGTAGGACAGGGAAGAAAAACTGTGACTCTTCTTATGTGACTTCTTATTTTTTAAGTGAAAATAAGCCTGTATGTCCAACTTACTTCCCTTAACACTTCCCAAATGCTTTTGAATAAGCAATCCTGAACAAAGAAAGAAACCATCCAAAAGCACAAGGTAAAAAATACACACAGAAATCACAAACTAACCAACAAAAATATTTGCTTAATAAAACTTTCAATAATCCCAAAGTGTTTTCTCTTCAACTTCTAGTTATCTGGTCTGTAGCTGCATTCTTAGGCTGCCTATTGATATTTCTCACAAGTGTTATAAGAATTAGCTGAAAATACCCTTGGAGTCGACAGTGACTTGCAGAACTGCTCTTAGCAGCTTAATAAAGGGTGCCAGAAGTATTTGCTACTGTAGAATAACAATGCTACTGCCATGTGCAACAAAGCTGTTTTAAGGTATGTTTCCAGTATGGTAGACTACTATAGCATCCAGCTTTTGGAATATGTTCGATGTTGGATTCTGCTGAATGTAATTATGGAAAAAAAAAGTTAAATTAAGTTCAAATGATGCATGAAATACATAAAATATCACTGATTTGGTATCACACCTGAGGGATTACAAAACAGCATAGCAGACTTGATGAGGAACTCAAAAATGCTGTATAGAAGAAATCTGACAGATGCCTGTAGCAGAAAAACTCCAATAACACAAGTGAAAATTTGTCCAAGCCACTGTTAAGTCCATCTGAAAGAACCTCTGAGACCTGGCAGCATCAGCTTTGGAAAAAAATGCAGCAGAAAACAAAGTTGTAAAAATCTTTGTGAGAAAGACCCTTTCCGGGCTGCAGTGACTGGACCGATAGTCTCATCCTCTGAAATGACAACAGACAACATAACTATGTCAGCCTTTAGTTTACAACTAACCTCTGAACTTTTTATTGCATAGTTGTTTAGGTCTCAAGTGAAATACTAGAAAGGAAGTACATGTGTACTCCTGTTTGATTTACCACACAATTTGGGACAAAAAAAATATTCTGTTTATTTCTGTATAGGTAGGAATCTATCAGAGCAAGGAGAATATCACTTGGAATTATCTGAGTTATCATGGTTTAACCCCAGCCAGCAAGTACCAGGCAGGTATTTGGTCACATAACAGCTACAAAACTCCCCATCCCACTCCAAGGGGAATGGGGAGGAGGGCTGGAATAAAACAAAGGTAAAAAACATGGGGTGAGGTAATAACTTCTCTCTTAATAACTCTAATATTTAAGTCAAAGAAGATAAATAGCCTGTCCCTGGGCAGCAATTGGTCACTCATGGCCAATTGCCAGGAATGAGGCAACTCTTGATTTTAATTTAAAAAAAAATTTATTAAGGAGAAAATTAATTAAAAATTGCGATTAATTAAAAGAATTCAGGATCCATAAACTCAATAGATAAAAGAAAACAAGAGACCCCAGGTACACAGGGATTGGAGACTCCAATGGCCGGACCGGGTCTGAGTCTCTTTTGCAGAGAGCTGCAACGCTGGGGTGACTTTAGCCAGCCTAAAGCCAAAGCAATTCCAGTGTCTCTTAGTGAGAGAGAGGCCGATGACCCAGCGCCAGACCCCACCTGCAGCTAATCTGAAATGAGAAAAATGGCTGCCCTCTCTGAGTGTTAGGCTCTTTTATAATGTCTTGTCTCCGCCCTGGACCACCCACAATCCTGCCTCCATGGTCCTGTGTGATTGGTGTTTCCTTGAGGTGAGGTAATTCCAGCCCACCAATGGCTTGTAATGGTCTAGGGGAGTGATATTGAAAGGCGGGAAAGTAAGGCGGGAAAGTAGCTCATTAAAATTTCAGGTTGC
>VZRS01002622.1:6908-21108 GCA_013398055.1 Ifrita kowaldi | reverse complement strand
GCCCGGAGGCGCGGCGCGACCTTCCGGCCGGGGCGCGGCGCGGGGCGGGCGGCGGCACCCCACGCCGCCTCGGTCCCCTTCGCCTCCGCCGCTTGGTGCGGGAGAGCGGGGCCGGAGCCGGCCGTGAGCACTGCCTGGCTCGGCAGTCCCGCCTGGCGCTGTCTGTGCCAAGGAAGCCGTGGGGCCGCCCCGCCGCACGGCAGCGTTATCCCCTTGGGCAAGAGCTTCCCTCCGGCCGGCGGCGGCTTCCTCAGGAACGGTGCGCTGCCCGCAGCCTATTGCTTTCCCGGGGTGGGGCTTATCACTAGGTGCTTTCAAAAGCGTTTTTTAAGTAAATGCGGTGTCGTTTTCGTTCAGGATAATAGGGTCTCCATTTGGTCTGCTGGCGACCTTGGAAATGCGGGCCTCAATGGTGAATATCATGGAGAACCTCATCTGCTGTGTGACATCCAGCACAACGGTGATGTTATGGATATGCAGGTAAAATAGCTGTGTTGAATAGATGCGTATTTTTTAAGGGCTTGTCACTTAGGAGAAGTTAAGTGAGAGTGAGCTGTCAAAATGTTGAGATTGGCCAAATATTCTTATGAAGGAAAAGGACAAAACCGATCAATATTGCTTTGTGGGTTTGTTTTTTGTGGATTTCTTTTTTGTCTCCCTCTACCTACCAATAATTTAGGTTACTCTAAAATCAGTTATCACCTTGGTACTAACATTGATTATAGTATTCTTATTATCTCTGTCTAGTTTTTGGATCAAGAGAGAATCGTGGTTGCCTCATCAACAGGAACTGTAACTATATTCCGTCATCATCAAAATAACCAGGTAGGTAACATGCACTGGCTTTAAGATCCTATTCTCTGTAACTTTTATCTTAGCATAAGAAACATTTGACTGCTAAAAATACTTCGTTTTAAAGTTTGTTTAAAAAAGCTCTTACTTTATACATACGAAGAAGAAAAAAAAGTGTTTTGCACACATGCTAGATAAACTAGATTCCAGAGTGAGACAGACTGGGGTATCTCCTCCTGTGTATCTGTAACCAAACAGCCCAAAACATACTTTAAGAGATTGGAGTGTTTTGGGGCAGTGGGTATTAAAGGACTCGTACCTGCCTTATCAGAGTTTTTGCATTCTTGAACTAAATGACTTATGTTCAATTCTAACAAATTATGAATGAATTCTCATGAGTGTCATGTGAAGGAAGATATGTAAACTGTAGTCTTTTGCTTTGAATATAAATCACTGAAAACAAATGCATAATTACTTTTTGTATATGCTCACAATGACACAATAAAGGTGAATGTCTGTTAATAATTTGGTGTGGTACCTAAAATAAACTAAGTTCTTTGCAATCAATAATTGAATCTGACCTTTTACTTTCTATGGGCCTCAGTTCTTTTCCCCTATCCTGGGAAAAGATTGAAGACATCAGTCTAGTGAAAGACATTTTATAGTCCATAGTGTTCTTTCTAATTGCTAGATCATGTGAAAATGGTGGTTCAGATAAGAAATAATAAACATTTTGTGGAAGGGTTGTGTGCTTAAGAGTTGACGAAAATTTAGATTTCTTGATTCATATTTGTATAGGAGGCTCTCATTCCCATGAGGTAGTGTAGCTTTCCTGGAGCTTGTTTCTGGTTTCATGAGTATTTTGAAAGCTTTGTTCTATCAGGTTCAGTATTTAAGACCATAATTTCATGTCTGGTTACTATTAGACATTATCTGCCAACCATCGGTGGGAGAAAGCCCATTATCACGTAGATCAAGACACATCTTGTGGTGGAGCAGCCTGTACCGGAGTCGTCTGCAACAACCCAGAAATTGTCACTGTTGGAGAAGATGGTAGAATAAATCTCTTCAGAGCTGACCAAAAAGATGCAGTAAGAACTATAGGTTTGTCAAATATCTTTTTAAATTAGTTTTTTGGAGGAGGTTGTTTGGTTTTCAGCTTATTAAAACAAAAAAGTTAGTTGAAAATTTATTTCAGTATTCCAGGTTGAATGTGTTTCTTCCAGATTATTCCTATATCCCTCCAGAATTCAAATACTTAAAGCATATTTCAGATATATTTCTGTATTCATCCAGGTATTTGTAAGTTCATGGTTTCACAGTAAAAGTTGGGGAGGGACAAGAGAGAACATCTTAGAAGATGCTCTCAGGTTCTTCAGGATGGAGTTCTATGGTGTAAGCAATCTGTTTTACTGGTTCCCAATTCAGTGACACCTTGACATTTCCCAGGCACTGAGCTGAATCCTTAACATGAAGATAGAACTCTTGTACCTTATTCAACAGTTGTCGAGGAATGCCTTGGTATTTTTGTTAGTGTTTAGTGGATTTAAGAGTACAGTACAAAGTGCATAGCTTTGTAGTCAGTTAAGGCAGGGAAAAAACCTCTAAAGTTAGAGATTATGTAAAAATCTTTTGGAGCCATAAAGGTGTATCATTGCTAAACCACTTAGTGTTAGTCTGTCATAAAACTTTAAATCCTCTAGAACCTCAGTGTTCAGTAATCTAACTTGGTGAGTTTTTTCTTCATCTCTGCTTTCATTTAAACAGTAGGCAGAAAAGTCATTCAAATATCTGTAACCAGGCATAGATGTAACTTTTTTGTCTCAATATCAGAAAATGTTTCCATCTTATGCAGAAAGATAATAATTTGCTTATATTTTCAGTACAGGCTTACATAAAGAATTTTAAAATATTTGAGGTCAAAGTAGACTTAACAAAGTTACCCCATCATAATAAAGATGAAAAGTTTATATATAGTAACAGAAATAAAAGAAAATAGTGTCTGTTTTTTCAGAAGGCCTCAAAAGTTTCTCATCAAAGCTGTGAATTGTTTGACATTGTAAATTACTCTGACAAAAAGAAGCACTGGAGAAAAGGACCTGAAAAAAAAAGAGCCTTGCTATTTGTTCATTAACAAGCACAAGATAATTCACGTTTAACTTGATAGCACATTGGCAGTTCAGAAAAGGTCTAAAAGTTGGTGAATTAAATGTTTCTGCATAAAACTGCGTAATGTTCTCAGCCAGAGTTACAGTTTCTTGTGTTCAGAACTCCATTATGAAAAGCTCCATAGCTGCTTCCTGTCAGTAGGTGCTGGGCATATAAAGAAAACTTCGAAAAACCATAAACTTGGCTGAATTGATTCTTCTTCTAGGAACTACAAAAAGAAATCTTACAAATCAGCGAGTAGTTCTGTAATCACCGGAGCTAATTTAATACAGCTTCTTACAGATTTGTCTCAGTAGTGTTTGATATCGTAAGCAAGGACTCTTCTTTCACAGGATATTTGCAGATACTGGACTGTCTCTGACCCGGAAACTGCAGAGGTTATGAACATGTTTAAGCAGCTGTGTTCTGTTCTCTATTAAGAGTTATTTTGTTGCCATTAAATGGAGACCAGCATTCCATAGGTTTACCTGAACGCTTTCCTCATCTCTTGCAGACAATGCAGACAGCAGTACACTCCATGCAGTGACTTTCCTTCGCACAACTGAGATCTTGACAGTAAATTCAATTGGACAGTTAAAAATATGGGACCTCAGACAGCAGAGAAATGAACCATCTCAAATATTTTCTTTGTAAGACTTCCACTTTTTTACTTACTTACCGAAAAGCATGTGCTGCTTTATATAATCTGATTCAAATCTTTCCTAATAGCTTCCTAACAACAGGATGATAAATTACTGATTTTTAAAAAAGGATTTTAACTTCTTTGGTATTTAAATAAGCAAAAGCAGACTGCTTAATGGCTGAACCACTGTTGTGATTAAGCATTGTGCTTGGCTGGTCTGTTTTATGATTTAACTTTTGAGGGACTATTACACCTGCACACTTCTCTTTTTTGAGGAAGAAACTTTGAATCCTCAACCCAAAACTCTTTACCTGTTTATATTTGCTTTTCTCCACAGGCCTAATGTAAGGTTTCTGGCATTTGGAATGTATTTGAATGGTAACTTTGTGCCTTACAAGGTACTGTGAGAAAACAAAATGAGCTAGATTTCAGTCCTGTTGTTGTCTGTGTAATAATTCCCATTGCTGCTCATAGACTGTGGTTTAGGTACCTGATTTTGTTAGTGCCCAGTTCCCTTTTTAACTCTTTGTATATAGTAACACTATGATTATATCATGCATCAGAATTTTATTACTATTGTTATTATAGGTATATTTAGAGTATTATTTGCATGCAAGGCTCTCCCACTCCTGTAAAGCTGTCAGATGCTGTGTAGGTATCAGATGTGTACCATAAGGCACAGAACCTGATCCTCATCCGATTGTAGCTTCATGTTGCCATACCTCTGGTTTCCAGTAGATGTCATGTGCCTTCAGCCTGGGGTGGTCAGATGCTGCAGGAATTGAAGGTGCTGTTGATACTGGTACCTTGCTTGTCAGTGCTCCTAGGGATTAAGAAGGGGAAAATAGAAGCTAAATAAAAAAATCATGTTTGGGTTATTTGGTTGTTTTTTCTCTTTGCAGGGCAGGTGACAGAGTTCCATTGCACTGTGTGGATAGGCATCCCAATCAGCAGCATATTGTGGCCACGGGGGGCCAGGATGGAATGCTGAGTATATGGGACATCAGGCAGGGTACTATGCCAGTGTCCCTGCTAAATGCTCATGAAGCAGAAAGTAAGTACCTGAAATGGAGGGGGAAGAAGAAGGTGGCATTTTAGAGAAGTTTCTGATTTCTGTAAAAATAAGGTGTTGTAACTATGGTAGAAAACAATCACATACTTGCTACTTCATTGACTCATAGAATGGTTTAGGTTAGAAGGGACCTTAAAGCTCATTTACTTCCAACCTCTCCTGCCAAGGGTAGGGGCACCTTTCACTAGACCAGGTTGCTCAGAGGCCCATGTAACCTGGCCTTGAACATCTCCAGGGATGAGGCGTTCACAGCTTCTCCAGGCAACCTGTTCCAGTGCCTCACCACCCTCACAGTAAAGAATTTCTTCCTAATACCCAATCTAAACCTGCTCTGTCAGTTTAAGGCCATTCCCCTTTGTCCTATCACTACATGCCCTTGTAAGAAGTTCCTCTCCAGCTTTCTTGTAGGCTTCCTTCAGGTACTGGAAAACTGCTGTAAGGACTCCCTGGAGCCTTGTCTTCTCTAGGCTGAATAATCCCAACTCTCTCAGCCTTTCCTCATAGGAGAGATGTTCTAGCCTCCTGATCATCTTTGTGTCCGTCCTCTGGATTCACTCCCAACAGAACCCTGTCCTTTTACTGGGGACTCCAGAGCCAGATGCACTCCAGGTTTGGTCTCACAAGGGCAAAGCAGAGGTGCAGAATCCCCTCCCTCATCCTGCTGGCCATGTTGCTTTGGATGCAGCCCAGGATACAATTGGCTCTCTGGGATCCAAGTACACATGGCTGGGTCATGTGCAGCCTCTTGCCCACCAGAACTCCTAAGTCCTTCTCAGCAGGGCTGCTCTCCATCTGTTCATCCCCAGCCTGTGTTGATACCAGGGGTTGCCTGGACCCAGGTGCAGCACCATGCACTTGGTCGTGGTAAACTGCAGGAGGTTCTTATTGGCCCACTTCTCAAGCTTGTCCAGATCCCCCTGGATGGCATCTTGTCCTTCAGGTGTATCAGCCATACCACTCAGCTTGGTGTTGTCTGGAGAATTGCTGAGGATGCACTTGATCCCACTGTCCAAATCATTGATGAAGTCATTAAATGGCACTGGTCACAGTATTGACCCCTGTGGGACACAGCTTGTCATCAGCATCCATCTGGATGCTGAGCTGTTACTGCAGTCATGAATGGGACCATCTAACCATCATCATCAACTCATCCACTGAACAGTCCACACACCAAACCCATATCTCTCCAGTTTAAAAGGATGTGGGAGATGGTCTCAAAGGCCTCACAGAAGTCCACGTAAATAGCATATATAGCCCTTCAGTTGTCCACTGATGTCACTCCATCAGGGAAAGTCACTAAGTTGCTCAGGTGGAACTTGCTCTTGGTGAGGCCATGCCGGCTGTCTTGAATTGCTCGCTGTCCTTCATGTGTTTTAGCATAGCTTCTAGGAGGATTTGCTCCATGTTTTTCCCAGGACCAGAGCCAAGGCTGACAGGCTGGTAATTCTCAGGGCCTTCCTTTCTACCCTTTTTAAACATGGGTTTGTGCCCATCTTTCCCTTTTTCCAGTCCCCTAGTACTTCACCTGACTGCCATAGCTTTTCAGATGTGGAGAGTGGCTGGGCAACTACATCATCCAATTCCTTCAGGTCTCTCAGATGCATTGCACAGATTTATGTACATTCAGGTTCCTTAGGTGATCATGAACCCGAGCTTCTCTTACAGCGGGAAGAACTTTGCTCCCCCAGACCCTGTCTTACAGCCCACCCACTTGAGAGGTACGGGAAGAGAGGCTGCCATTGAAGATTGAGACAAGAAAGTTGTTGAATAGTCCAACCTTCTCCTTGTCCAGCATTACCAGTTCTCCAGCATTGATTATTGGAGGACATAACACCTTCTTTGACCTTCCATTTCTGGCTGACATACCTGTAGATGTCCTTCCTGCTATTTCTTTTCATCTTGCCACGTTCAGTTCCAGCTTCTCCTTAGCCTTCCTCACTCTGTATCCCTCAGACCTTCATCTNGCGTTCACAGCTTCTCCAGGCAACCTGTTCCAGTGCCTCACCACCCTCACAGTAAAGAATTTCTTCCTAATACCCAATCTAAACCTGCTCTGTCAGTTTAAGGCCATTCCCCTTTGTCCTATCACTACATGCCCTTGTAAGAAGTTCCTCTCCAGCTTTCTTGTAGGCTTCCTTCAGGTACTGGAAAACTGCTGTAAGGACTCCCTGGAGCCTTGTCTTCTCTAGGCTGAATAATCCCAACTCTCTCAGCCTTTCCTCATAGGAGAGATGTTCTAGCCTCCTGATCATCTTTGTGTCCGTCCTCTGGATTCACTCCCAACAGAACCCTGTCCTTTTACTGGGGACTCCAGAGCCAGATGCACTCCAGGTTTGGTCTCACAAGGGCAAAGCAGAGGTGCAGAATCCCCTCCCTCATCCTGCTGGCCATGTTGCTTTGGATGCAGCCCAGGATACAATTGGCTCTCTGGGATCCAAGTACACATGGCTGGGTCATGTGCAGCCTCTTGCCCACCAGAACTCCTAAGTCCTTCTCAGCAGGGCTGCTCTCCATCTGTTCATCCCCAGCCTGTGTTGATACCAGGGGTTGCCTGGACCCAGGTGCAGCACCATGCACTTGGTCGTGGTAAACTGCAGGAGGTTCTTATTGGCCCACTTCTCAAGCTTGTCCAGATCCCCCTGGATGGCATCTTGTCCTTCAGGTGTATCAGCCATACCACTCAGCTTGGTGTTGTCTGGAGAATTGCTGAGGATGCACTTGATCCCACTGTCCAAATCATTGATGAAGTCATTAAATGGCACTGGTCACAGTATTGACCCCTGTGGGACACAGCTTGTCATCAGCATCCATCTGGATGCTGAGCTGTTACTGCAGTCATGAATGGGACCATCTAACCATCATCATCAACTCATCCACTGAACAGTCCACACACCAAACCCATATCTCTCCAGTTTAAAAGGATGTGGGAGATGGTCTCAAAGGCCTCACAGAAGTCCACGTAAATAGCATATATAGCCCTTCAGTTGTCCACTGATGTCACTCCATCAGGGAAAGTCACTAAGTTGCTCAGGTGGAACTTGCTCTTGGTGAGGCCATGCCGGCTGTCTTGAATTGCTCGCTGTCCTTCATGTGTTTTAGCATAGCTTCTAGGAGGATTTGCTCCATGTTTTTCCCAGGACCAGAGACCAGGCNGAGCCAAGGCTGACAGGCTGGTAATTCTCAGGGCCTTCCTTTCTACCCTTTTTAAACATGGGTTTGTGCCCATCTTTCCCTTTTTCCAGTCCCCTAGTACTTCACCTGACTGCCATAGCTTTTCAGATGTGGAGAGTGGCTGGGCAACTACATCATCCAATTCCTTCAGGTCTCTCAGATGCATTGCACAGATTTATGTACATTCAGGTTCCTTAGGTGATCATGAACCCGAGCTTCTCTTACAGCGGGAAGAACTTTGCTCCCCCAGACCCTGTCTTACAGCCCACCCACTTGAGAGGTACGGGAAGAGAGGCTGCCATTGAAGATTGAGACAAGAAAGTTGTTGAATAGTCCAACCTTCTCCTTGTCCAGCATTACCAGTTCTCCAGCATTGATTATTGGAGGACATAACACCTTCTTTGACCTTCCATTTCTGGCTGACATACCTGTAGATGTCCTTCCTGCTATTTCTTTTCATCTTGCCACGTTCAGTTCCAGCTTCTCCTTAGCCTTCCTCACTCTGTATCCCTCAGACCTTCATCTCTATACCCTTCCCAAGATACTTATTACTACTCCATGTGGTTTCATCCGGTTGGCTTCCTTCTCTGTATAGGAGACTGTTCTTACCTAAAAGTGAACCCTATCTAAACTAAAAGTAGACTTAGTAAGCAATTCTTGAATGAGCTGTTAGATGCATTTGATCAGAATGGCTGTGTTTCTAGCAGGGTAGGTGTATAAATAAATAGTCATGGAAGCTGGTGCTGTGTTAGGCAGATAAGAGTAAAGCAGAATGCAGATACTAACTTAAACGTGAGGAGGAAGGGGAGACTCAACATTCATTTGGTGCCTCCACAGTGCTGAAACAGCTCACTTTCCTGGTAACTGCATGAACAAGGTGGCAATTAATTTTATGCTGAAAATGTTGTGATTTGATGCTACAATTACATTAAAGGAGTAAAAATATTTCTTGATATTAAATTTTACTGACTTAAATGTCTTCTGCAGTTGTGGTATTTAGACGAAAAATAATGTGTGTCCTGGGAAGGAATGCATGCTGTGTGCAGATTTAAACTTAAGAGCAGGGATACATGGCAGTATGCAGAATGCCTGAATTCAGANCCTGCTGGCCATGTTGCTTTGGATGCAGCCCAGGATACAATTGGCTCTCTGGGATCCAAGTACACATGGCTGGGTCATGTGCAGCCTCTTGCCCACCAGAACTCCTAAGTCCTTCTCAGCAGGGCTGCTCTCCATCTGTTCATCCCCAGCCTGTGTTGATACCAGGGGTTGCCTGGACCCAGGTGCAGCACCATGCACTTGGTCGTGGTAAACTGCAGGAGGTTCTTATTGGCCCACTTCTCAAGCTTGTCCAGATCCCCCTGGATGGCATCTTGTCCTTCAGGTGTATCAGCCATACCACTCAGCTTGGTGTTGTCTGGAGAATTGCTGAGGATGCACTTGATCCCACTGTCCAAATCATTGATGAAGTCATTAAATGGCACTGGTCACAGTATTGACCCCTGTGGGACACAGCTTGTCATCAGCATCCATCTGGATGCTGAGCTGTTACTGCAGTCATGAATGGGACCATCTAACCATCATCATCAACTCATCCACTGAACAGTCCACACACCAAACCCATATCTCTCCAGTTTAAAAGGATGTGGGAGATGGTCTCAAAGGCCTCACAGAAGTCCACGTAAATAGCATATATAGCCCTTCAGTTGTCCACTGATGTCACTCCATCAGGGAAAGTCACTAAGTTGCTCAGGTGGAACTTGCTCTTGGTGAGGCCATGCCGGCTGTCTTGAATTGCTCGCTGTCCTTCATGTGTTTTAGCATAGCTTCTAGGAGGATTTGCTCCATGTTTTTCCCAGGACCAGAGCCAAGGCTGACAGGCTGGTAATTCTCAGGGCCTTCCTTTCTACCCTTTTTAAACATGGGTTTGTGCCCATCTTTCCCTTTTTCCAGTCCCCTAGTACTTCACCTGACTGCCATAGCTTTTCAGATGTGGAGAGTGGCTGGGCAACTACATCATCCAATTCCTTCAGGTCTCTCAGATGCATTGCACAGATTTATGTACATTCAGGTTCCTTAGGTGATCATGAACCCGAGCTTCTCTTACAGCGGGAAGAACTTTGCTCCCCCAGACCCTGTCTTACAGCCCACCCACTTGAGAGGTACGGGAAGAGAGGCTGCCATTGAAGATTGAGACAAGAAAGTTGTTGAATAGTCCAACCTTCTCCTTGTCCAGCATTACCAGTTCTCCAGCATTGATTATTGGAGGACATAACACCTTCTTTGACCTTCCATTTCTGGCTGACATACCTGTAGATGTCCTTCCTGCTATTTCTTTTCATCTTGCCACGTTCAGTTCCAGCTTCTCCTTAGCCTTCCTCACTCTGTATCCCTCAGACCTTCATCTCTATACCCTTCCCAAGATACTTATTACTACTCCATGTGGTTTCATCCGGTTGGCTTCCTTCTCTGTATAGGAGACTGTTCTTACCTAAAAGTGAACCCTATCTAAACTAAAAGTAGACTTAGTAAGCAATTCTTGAATGAGCTGTTAGATGCATTTGATCAGAATGGCTGTGTTTCTAGCAGGGTAGGTGTATAAATAAATAGTCATGGAAGCTGGTGCTGTGTTAGGCAGATAAGAGTAAAGCAGAATGCAGATACTAACTTAAACGTGAGGAGGAAGGGGAGACTCAACATTCATTTGGTGCCTCCACAGTGCTGAAACAGCTCACTTTCCTGGTAACTGCATGAACAAGGTGGCAATTAATTTTATGCTGAAAATGTTGTGATTTGATGCTACAATTACATTAAAGGAGTAAAAATATTTCTTGATATTAAATTTTACTGACTTAAATGTCTTCTGCAGTTGTGGTATTTAGACGAAAAATAATGTGTGTCCTGGGAAGGAATGCATGCTGTGTGCAGATTTAAACTTAAGAGCAGGGATACATGGCAGTATGCAGAATGCCTGAATTCAGATAAGACTTCAACAATTTTCACAGTACTGAAAATGCAACAAAATAGGGTCTTTTTATTTTTTTTCTTCTTTTTTCTTTCCCCCTTTCCCCCTGCCAGCAGAGGGAAAACTGCAGTATATAACTTAGGATAGGGCATATGAAAGGTTTTCATGGAAGCACGGGTTCTTGTAAATGCATGTGTATATCATACTATCCAAAGAATTGATCGAAGTACTTGAGACTTGTTCTGAAGTGGTTTTGTTCGATACTTCCAGTGTGGGAAGTTCACTTCCATCCCTCCGACCCTGATCATTTATTTACGTGTTCTGAAGATGGATCTCTTTGGCACTGGGATACTTCCACAAGCGTATCTGAAAAACCGTCTTTTCTTCATCAAGGTAAGAATGTTTGAAGTCCATCTGCACTGAATTTGTCAGTTGGTAACATCGTTACATTCAGTGTTTTCACATGACCCAATTAATAACATAATCCTAATACAGAAAATTAAAAGCAGGTTTCTTTTCTTAGAAAGCAAGCCCTGATAGGAACTTGAGGAAAACTACTTATATGGCAAACAGTTGTGCAGGGTTTTTTGTAGTCTGGTTTGGGTTTTTTTTAATCTGCTACTCTCTGACCAGGGTGTGAAGGGGCACATCTATGATCTCAAAGATAGATTGTGTTCACTTAAAAATCATCTGTATGTAGAAAAGAGACAGAGGCAGGCTGACTGACATTACTGAGTCTCTGAGGGAGTTACACTAAGTTAGAATATCAAAATAATTGATAGGTTAGTTAGAGTGGAATCATGAATATACAATTCAGGGTAATAATTGGAACTTTCAGTGAATGAAACTGGATCCTTTTGCATGGTAGCAGGATTTTAAAGTTATGATAGTGACTTAATATCAGCATTTATTTTCACATTCTAATCACAAAGACTGCTAAAGGCTTGCTACTTTAGACTGCAAACTGGGGAAACTTTCAGTTGTCACCTGCTGCCTTTGGCCTCAAAGTTGTCATTCAAAGTAAACTTTTATGTATGATAGGATTACTGATTCAAGTTGCACTCTGCATGGTTTCAAGTATGTGAAGTGTAAATCCTTTAGCATCACTTCAGACACCTGCTAATTTTATGCTGAATGACAATTCTCATAGTGTGAGACTTCAATTCAAAGTCAAATATAGGTAGATCACTTGCTGCAGAGTAAGTAGGGAGGAGGAGCAGTAGGGAATAAGTGTTATTGAAGCAAAGCTGAAAACCCCAAATAGAGAAAGACACTCTTTAGAAGGACCTTTGTTCTTCTGTCCTTGCTTTAGTATCTGGCTAGAAAAACTTGCAGGTCCTTACACTGTCTGTTCAGTGAGATGAGTACGTAGCTGTTGTGATTTGTCTTAACTGACTGCAGAGCTGGTAGAAAGTTTCTGTAATCACTTTAAGTACTTGATTTTTTTAAGCTATTTCTTCCTTAAAAATAAAGAAATGACGAAAGAAATGACATCTCAATTAATCTGAAAACTGACTTAAATGTGAAATTATATTTCCATTATGTCTGACCCATATCTACTGTGTTTCTCCAGATTCTGAAAATCTATAAACTAAATTGAAACTTACTTCCTTGTCTTCCCTCTTTCCTTCTTTCAGGAGGAAGAAGCACTGCCTATCTTTCCCACAGTACCATTAACCAGTCTGTAGTAAGTGCCTGGCTAAGCAACGATCCGACCAAAGACCGCATGGAAATCACCAACCTAATTCCAAATCAGACTTTGTCTGTGAATAGTTTAGATGTTCTTGGACCATGCCTAGTATACGGTACTGATGCAGAGGCTATTTATGTGAACAGACAACTTTTTGCATGAAGTGACTTCAGTATCCCTTTGAAGTATTGATCAGCTTGAACTACTGGGAAATGTCAGGTTCATTCTTAATGCTACTCGTTAAGTCTGTTTTTAGCATGTGTGGGAGAGGCCTCAGCTTGGTCCTGGTGCTGCGGTAGGAGTGTGAGGTACCTCAGATTCTGACAGCTGTCACTTGTTGATGCTCCAGGATGGGTAACTGAGCAAGCTTACATGCCATTTCTTCCTTGCTGCCTGCTTGGTTTTGACAAGCAGGAAAGTAGTCACTAAGGGCAAGACCTTTGCTGTAAAGTGATGTCCATAATACACATGCACATAAAACCGAAGAAAAGGTAAACCCTGGATTTTTATTTTTCCCTGTAAAGATATTTTTCAAGTATTATTTCTAGAGCAAAACTGTGGGGTTCTTGGAAATTCNGCTCCTGCCGCTCCCGGATGGAGCTGCGGCGGCTCCTGCCCGCCCCGGCGGGGAGCGGCAGCGCCCTGTAACCCCTGCGAGCCCGGGCGGGGCAGCCGCACACGCACAGCGCGGCCCCCCGCGCTGCTGGGCCGCAGGCACGCCTTGCTTCTCCCGAACCAGTGCCGCGCACCATGGACAAATTCCGATTTTCTGATCTTCCGATCTTCTTTTAATGGGGGGAGAAAGCTCCGCCGAGCCTCGTGATCCAGCGGATGGCCGAACGATGGACTCGTTACAGACCAAGGGGAAGGAAAACCCACTGGTTAGCACTCGGAGTAATCCATTTCATTTCCATCTTTTTACAATTCAAATAAATCGGGAAGCTAAATTTAAGCTGCTCTAAGGAGCTCATTGGCAACTCAGTACCTTGCGCTGCAAAGGGAGGACAGCCCTGTCCCCACCGCCCCATCCAGCTCCTGCAGCCAGACACACACGGAATGTGCATCAGGTACGGCGTTCCTGCCACAGCAGACCAAGGCCCCTCGCGCCGACGTGAACCAAAGTACACTCGAGAGTGGTTATGGTGGAAATGCCATCTAACACCTCATAACGAACCTGTTCCTGCCCAAATGGAGAGGTTTCTCCATTCTTCAGATTGTATACCCAGGATCAATCCAAATAAGTTCCTGCACGCACACCTACTCAAACTATTTTAGTAAGTCAGACCACTACTCTTGTGCAAAACTTTTTATTAAAAAGAGAAAGGGTTCTTCATAACAAAAAGCAGGTACATTGCTAATAATAAAATTTAACTATTCAAAGATTTTAATAAACCAGATGTGAATTTTTGACAAGGACTATGTCTCAAGTTTAGAAGGTCTTATTCTTACACCTGAAAACACAGCCAACACATCTGTCAATTATGATTCCTGAATTATAAACCCCACTTTTCTGTTGGGAGATATACTGGTACATTATCAAGTTTTAACGTGCAGCATCCACTATGAAGCTGTAAATAATTCAAAATAATGTCGCTAGAATGCTTAGATTCCTACAGAACCTTTCACATTTCACAGCTTTTAACAGTTTTCCTTCCAACTCTCGTGAACTAACATTAAAAGTTATGTTCCCCTATATATATATATATATATATATATATA
>VZRS01002621.1:105268-123376 GCA_013398055.1 Ifrita kowaldi | reverse complement strand
AGCTGAAGGCCGTCACCTACTCGCTGCTGAAGCGCCTGAAGGAGCGCTCGCTGGACAGCCTGCTGGAGGCGGTGGAGTCCCGCGGGGGGATGCCCGGCGGCTGCGTCCTGGTGGCCCGCACCGAGGTGCGCCTGGGGGGCCTGGCGGCGCCCCCGCACCTCCTCCTGGGCAAGCTGTTCCGCTGGCCCGACCTGCAGCACCCCGCCGAGCTGAAGCCCCTCTGCGAGTGCCAGAGCTTCGGCGTCGCCGACGGACCCACGGTCTGCTGCAACCCCTACCACTTCAGCCGTCTCTGTGGGCCAGGTGAGCAGCGGCGAGTTGGGTTCCCCCCGCCACAAACACCCACCGACTTGGGGGTTCAGGGTTCCTGACCCCTTCCTGGATTTATCCGAAGCCTCGTGCGCATCGCTGCCCCGGCCCCGCCGTGTTGCGGGGATGCCCGGAGGGGAACCCGGCTGGCCCGGGGTCCCCGCCGGGCATCCCCCCTCTCTTGGAACCAGCGGTTCCACTTGTGCGTAAAAAGCCCTTTCTCTTTAATTTTATTTCCTTTCCCGTGGAGTTTCCCCGCTCTGTGGGAGCCGAAGGGGCGATAATCGGCGGCTCCATCCCGCTGGCGCCAGCCTGGCTCGCTCGTATCGGAGCCGGGCGGTCACCGCCGCCGGCTTAAAGCCGCAGGCGCTTCGGGGGGGCTGCGGGGATGTCCCTGCCGCGGGGATCCCCGAACCTGTGGGGACACCTGGGGCTCCTGCATTTCTCGGGGGTTTCGCGTTTTTTACCGTGGGCAGAGGTGAGCGTTTTCAAGGCTAGGTTTGGTTTTCTTGAGGGTTTTTTGTTTCTTTCAGCAATACTCGATCGTGTGTCCGTGTCAGCCGGGAATAGTTACACGGAGCAGAGACATGTTAGAGTTTGAGGTGCAGAAATAGAAATGATACTTAACAGGCTGTACAAAAACTACAATGAAACTGGACAGCTGGATTCCCACTGCCAGAGGGCAGGGATAGATGGGATATTGGGAAGAAATCCTTCTCTGGGAGGGTGGGGAGGCCCGGGCACAGGGTGCCCAGAGAAGCCGTGGCTGCCCCTGGATCCCTGGAAGTGTCCAAGGCCAGGCTGGACGGGGCTTGGAGCACCCTGGGGTAGTGGAGGGTGTCCCTGCCCATGGGAGGGGATGGAACGAGATGATCTTTAGTATCTCTTCCAACCCAAACCATCCTGTGAAACTATGCTGACTGCCCCTTTTTTGGCAAGAGCCTTGATGTTGTTATTTCTTTTGCAATCTGGGCTCCTGCCTCGCTTGCATCGCTTCTTTCAAAGAAACTTCTCTTCTGGGCGTGCTTCTCTCGAAGGTGGCTAGAGGCTGGAGGCAGCTTTTTTATTCCAGTTGGAGTTGAGCTGCGTTTTTAGGAACGGGGCGTTTGTTTTAGAAACGGGAGAAGTTTCCCAGTCTCTTTCCTGCAGCAGTGGTGGTTTTCCCAGCGGCGAGCGGCTGCCAGCCGTGTGCTGGGAGTAGTAGAAAGCAGAGCTGTTATCAAGTGGCTCCTTATCACTTTGATAATGGGTGACTGTGCCAGGACCCCACCCGCGCCGACTGGGCGCTGGTAACAGGAGCCAAGAAAAGGCCTTGATGCCCTTTTCCACAAGTGGCTCCCTACAGAGATCATCCTGTTGGTGTTTCCCACCCAGTTTACTGTGGGGTGACGTAGCTGAGGGGTGTGGAAGTGCTGGGGTGCTTCGAACGAGTCCCTGATGACAGCAGGTCTGGCTCTGGCGTGGGACCAGCACGGCCAGGTCGGGCAGTTACATCCACATGGGGGCATTGGCACCTTTATTTTTTTTTATTTTGAGATTTATAAGCACCCTGCTCCATTAGGGGAAATGGAGAACCTTTTCTGTGAAGCATTAGGTGATCCCGGAGCCATCACATGGGGGATGCTGAGTTCTTTTTGATTAACTCAGCCAAGCTGAGCTGCAGTTGCTGGCTGAGTGCTGCCAGGTGCAGGTGGGAGCTGAGGAGCACACCCACGTGTCCGTGCTCTGGGGTCGATGTGGTGCCACTGACTGACTTCACAGTACAATTTCTCACTGAAGTCGGTGCCTGCTCAATGCTGATGCCTTGATACAACCCAGCTGGCTGCACGCTCAGTTTTGGCAAGAAACATCACTGTCATATTGTGGAAGGGGAAAAGAAACCCATCTAATCACGGCATGGAGTTGATGAAGGACCTTCATCAGCCTTCTGCATGGTCTTGACCCTTTCAAGGACAGCGGGAGCTGGTTGAATGACCTGATTCAGCAAAGCACCTCTGAGGACTTGCTGAACTTGGAGCACATGACTGCTCAGTCCTGCTGCTTAAAGCCGAGCTCAGGAGCTTTGTGGGGTGGATTCAGGGTGAGCGGGATCATGGTTGCCTCTGCTCCTGAGCCACTTATGTGCCGAGCCCTTTGTTGGGATGGTCCGTAGTTACTTGAGTGGCTTGGTGGCTGAAGCCAGCCTGGCTCTGGTGTCAGCCCTGTGTGCCAAGAGGGGTCTTTTCGTCACCCAACCTCTCTTTTCAGTACTTGTGAAGTGTTTGGGGAGCACTTGTTAAGCCCTCTGTGTTGGAGTCATGGGTGGAAGGTTGTCCCCCAGTGCAGATGACGGAAATGTAGTTCTTTGGGAACACTGTGATGTTTTGTGTGGCTCAAGCTGTGGAGTGTCCAGGCACAGATATGGGGCAGAAGGGTGCAGCATTTTCAGTAGCAAAGCCCACTCTGAAAGTTCAAAGTGGAACTCTTATTCTTCAAAAACTGGGAAAACCTTGGTCTCCAGTTACTTCCAGGTGTTTTGTTTTCCACTGGGCATTTATAACCTTGGAGGAGTTCCTACCCCAATAGAGAAAGTGAGAGGGTTTGTTGATGAACTGAACACAGCATTAACTTAAAGTTTTGTTTTTCCAGAGTCTCCACCGCCTCCCTACTCTCGGCTGTCTCCTAATGATGAGCAAAAGCCACTGGGTACGTGTTTTGTCTCTTTTGATCTCCCGGGAACTCTTTCATGGTGCTGGTTCTGAGACAGCCCTGCCTGGCACGTCAGGCAAAAGCCAACAAGTCGGGGTTTTACGGCTGCTCATTATTTCTGAGCAAGCATCAGCTGACGGGTTTTAAGAAGTAAATGGATGCCAGTTTATCCTACCAAATTACCGTGTAGACACATGCATATTTTCCAAAATAATATGAAGCTCTATTTTTAATGAAGGCGTAATGAAAGGTTACCAGACATCATGTTTTGTCTGCGTGTGTAATCTGCGGGAGTGGGAGCTCCTGGGTGCCATTTCCATAAAGGCCTGGCCGTGCTGCTCCATGGAGGAACCGGCTATTACCCTTCCTCTGCTGCTTGCACTGAGATGGAAAGTCTTTGAAACTGGGCGCTGTGTCATTTCTGGATGGGGTGTCACTTTTCCTGGGGAATTATAAAAGGTTTTCCAAACAAAACTGGTGAAAGCAGCTGGGGTGGGTAGGCTGGGCATGGAGTGCAGGGTGCTGGGGGGCCTGGCAGCCTTGGATCCTGGTCCTGTGTGCTGCACGTTGGCACAGAGGTGTTTTGAGCTGGCATCACTGCATCCTCACCATCCTTTCTCAGCCCTGCTTGCTCAATTGAATGGGAAGCAAAGACATGGGAGGGAAGAGAGGAATCCCACATCCCTCTTGGATTTCTTGCAGGGATCTGTGCAGCTGGGGGCTTTCTCCCTTTATCCTGTAGTCAGTGATTTACTGGGGTTAATGACCAAGGGGAGCCGCTTTTGCTCGAATGGGGCAGGGACAGGGAGGAGGCAGACGGGCCGGCGATAGGACGGGACAGCAGTGTCTGCCTGTCCCACCCAGCCCCGGGGGAAGGCGGGAGCTGCCCCTGTCAAAGGTGAGTCCCTGCCCTGCCAGGCCTGGGAGCTGCCGGCGACTCAGCCTTGTGTGCACCCTGTGCCCGGCGCCCTCATCACCACAGGGCTGTGACCAGAGCGGCCTGCAGAGCCAAATTGGCTGGTGGTGGCTTTTCTTTCTGGTTTTTTGTTAGGTGTGGAGGCAAAAAAAGAGGAGTTGCCCCTCCCCGTGCTCCCCCTTCCAAGTTAATTCCCTTTAGAAATTGCTTGTGCTGCAGGGAGAGATGATAGTGAGTGACACGTGACTTTATTAAAACAACAGCCAGGGATTGAAATTTGCTTCACTGGCTTGTTTGATTGGAAAAATAATAGTTAATCTCTGAGCAAACAGTTGAGCACTTAATTAGAGGGGTGTAAGCAAGAGAGAATAACAAAGACTCTTAACTTGTTAAAACAAAGTTTCCTTCGCTTCAGCAAAGAGGAAGGAAGGAAGGAAGCAAGAATAAACAGCTTCAAGAATTTTAATGGTGATAATTAAGTATAGTAACTCTGACTTGTTTAGAGGCTTAATGTAACTTTATCCAGTAAGCACCAAGTTCCTACTTGTTTGATCAACTTAACTGGAGTTATTTTTGTGGTCGAGGCAATTCAAACTTTGCATTTGCGTGGTGGAGCTACAAAGTTAATCGTTGCTTTCTGGCTCTGTGGAGAGTTTCTCTTGGGGAGGTGGTGGGAAGCTGAGGAGCCAGGGGTGCTCACATAGCGCTGGCAAATGCAGCAAGACTAAAAGTGCTTTCTGTTCTTTTTTTTTTTCCCAGATCTATCAGATTCCACGTTGTCTTACACTGAAACAGAGGCTACAAACTCTCCCAACGTCACGCCCGGAGATTTCTCAGGTTGGCAGCTGTTTGTGCCTTCCCACCCACGGGGTCCGTGCTGGGGGCTGGTGATGGTGGGGCAGGACAGCAGGAGGGGATGGGGGTCATGGTCCTGCTCTTGGTTTGTGCTCTTGGTGTGAAGAGAAGGAAAAAAGGGGCAGTTATTTGAGTTGGTTTTTCAAAGAGGTCTGTGCTGTGCATGTTGTGATAAGATGCTGTTTGTGGGATAAGCAGGGATATTTGGGAGGTGGCCACAGGGCCACGTGTGTCCCGTGTGGAAGCCACCCGGACCTATCCCAGGCTCCAGGGCCATGGGCTGCTGTGGGGCTGGGCTGTGGGCCCTCCCCATTTCCATGGCAGGGGCAGCGAGGCCGTTCCAGTGCTGCTGCTCTGTGGTGGTTCCTGCCGGGTCCGTCGGGCTGGTGTTACCTGTTGGGCCCTGGCCCCAGGCTGCAATCCCTGCTTTCATGAGCAGGCTCCCAGCTACAGAGCCATTGAAGATCCCGAACAAAGCTTGGCTTAATTAGGTCCTGGTTTTTGCTCTGCCCCACCCTGCAACCTTTCATTCACTTAATGGGGCTCTGCAAGGCCTGGGGTGGTTTTACCTGACAGCAGGTAGAGTTGGGGCTTTCCTTGGCTCTGCACTGGGCTCTGGCTGCAGCGACCGTTCCACATCTTTCTCCTTGGTGTCTCATCCTGAGCTGGGGGCTGACTGTGTGTGGGACAGGAGGGGCCTGGCTATAGGACCCGGTTTAATTTCTTTGCCTGGTTCATGGTCTGAGAACAGGGATGAAGGCAGACAAATGTGAGTCCTGGTGGAGGCCTATGTGCCTCCTTCAGTGGCGGGGGTGGGATGGGGCTTGGGCACCTCGGAGCCTCGTTGTTGGATTGCTGAGCACGTGGATAGAATCTGCTACTGTCTTGGGGGGATGCTGTGAGTCAGGGGAGGTGGTGGAGGGGACCTTTGGGGTACTGGTCCCTTGGTCGTGGCTTTTCTCTTCATTTTCTTTCCCTGCAAGAGTTTACGGGCAGTTTGATGAGACTTGCGCCTTCCTCAGGATGTTTAGGCTGATCCCAGCCCCAAAGGGTGTTCAAACAGCACAGGGTCTGTATCATGGCACGGTGGCACATTTCCCTCTGGGGATTTTCCCTTCTTGTCCTTTCAGGTCCCCCTGCGGTGGCCGGCCGGCGGTGCCGCGGTTGCCGCGTGCCAGATCCGGCGTGTGCCAGCCCGCGGGCTTTTGTTGTGCTGCCAAGTGTCCAGAGCAGGGGAACAACTGATAGCCAGGACTCGGATCATTCAGCCTTGTGCTCTAATAAATATGTGTTTGCAATTCCTAGCAAACATTCCTGGGGCTGGATGCACGTCCCTAAAGCTCCCCATGCCCGTGGCTTTTGTTGTAACTCGATAATTGGCATTAATTACAGCAGCCGAGTTGGAAAACTGGGGTTCCTAAGGACGTAATGGTTTTGCTTCTCTCATGGCTCAGTCTTTAAGGGACATCTGGTGGGTTTGCTGGAATAGAAGAGAGATTTTAACTTTTCCTTGAACAATATAATGATAACATGTGACCGAGACTGTGCTGAAACCGGATCCCTCCTCTCCCCCTGTGCCGTTTCCAATGGTGTAACTTTTAATAAGAGTCTGGGGCTGGGTGATTTATTTTTCCCCAGTGCTCACAATTGCTGAAAGAGGATAAGAGCCCTGCTGAAGTTAACCCATACATGTCATTACAGGGAAGTACAAGGGAAAAACCCACTTAGGCTCCAGTCTACCTGCCACATTTCAGTTTGTTTATTCTCCATTTCAACTCATTTAATAGCTCTGCTTGAAGTGTGGGTCTGTGGGAGTGGTACACAAAGCACATGGTCCTCCCTGCCTCCTCTTGTGTACTCAGGGAGCTCAGTGTGCATCTAACTCGTCTTCCAAAAATAAGTACATTTTGGATCTAGAATCAAGCCACTACTATTTATTGCTCCAGCTTTGATCATCAAAAAGGCTTTTCCTACTAAAACCACAAAATTCAATTTTGTGTAACAAAGAGAACCATTCTTCTCCTGTTGCTGCTTTATTTGATGAACTTCTAAACAGGAGGTTTTAGCATGAAGGCAAAAGATGATCTCTGTCATATGTGTAAATTTAAAAAAAAAAACAAACCCTCTTTTTGAAGTAGAACCTTTCATGGCTATAATATTGCCCTTAAAAAGAGGGAAAGTCTTCAGTGAAGTAGCAGGCTCACTGTAAAGTTCAGAGGAACAGTCAGTGCTGACTGGAAGCACAAGTTGTGGATAGTTGGGTGGATATGACCTGGATCCATGGATGATACCCCAGAGCCCTCTTCATCTCATGTTCAAAGCATTTGGGTCTTGGAACAAAGTTGTCCAAGGATCAGTGTCCAGCCACAGCTTTTGCCTTGAAATGGGGATGCTCCTGTTTTCTCAGTGCCATGGCCTGGGAAGGTCTGGATTGGTGGGAAAAGCCACTTGGAGATGTTTGACCCCNTGCCACATTTCAGTTTGTTTATTCTCCATTTCAACTCATTTAATAGCTCTGCTTGAAGTGTGGGTCTGTGGGAGTGGTACACAAAGCACATGGTCCTCCCTGCCTCCTCCTGTGTACCCAGGGAGCTCAGTGTGCATCTAACTCGTCTTCAAAAAATAAGTACATTTTGGATCTAGAATCAAGCCACTACTATTTATTGCTCCAGCTTTGATCATCAAAAAGGCTTTTCCTACTAAAACCACAAAATTCAATTTTGTGTAACAAAGAGAACCATTCTTCTCCTGTTGCTGCTTTATTTGATGAACTTCTAAACAGGAGGTTTTAGCATGAAGGCAAAAGATGATCTCTGTCATATGTGTAAATTTAAAAAAAAAAACAAACCCTCTTTTTGAAGTAGAACCTTTCATGGCTATAATATTGCCCTTAAAAAGAGGGAAAGTCTTCAGTGAAGTAGCAGGCTCACTGTAAAGTTCAGAGGAACAGTCAGTGCTGACTGGAAGCACAAGTTGTGGATAGTTGGGTGGATATGACCTGGATCCATGGATGATACCCCAGAGCCCTCTTCATCTCATGTTCAAAGCATTTGGGTCTTGGAACAAAGTTGTCCAAGGATCAGTGTCCAGCCACAGCTTTTGCCTTGAAATGGGGATGCTCCTGTTTTCTCAGTGCCATGGCCTGGGAAGGTCTGGATTGGTGGGAAAAGCCACTTGGAGATGTTTGACCCCGAAGTTTCTGCCTCTTGAGCTCAAGCAGTGCCACATTCAGGCTTGTGAGAGCACGAAGAGGGGCTCCATCTTTTCCTCCTTAGATTCATTTCTGCCTGGGGAGCAGAGTTGAAGAAAACCTGCTGTTTGGGGAGTTACACTGTAAACCCAGGTGGCTCCCTGGCCTGGGCTGAGCCTGTCTGTCCCCCGGGAGCTGGCAGAGCCTCGGCCAGTCCTGGCGTCCCCGTGGCTCCCAGCTGGAGCTGGGGAAATACCAGGGAAAGGGCAAAATCCAGCAAGGCAGGAACAAAAGCTCAGCCTCGTGACTCATAATTGGTGGAACATTTGTAGTAATTTTTTTTTTCCCTTCCCCTCAGACTTGGCTCCTCCAGCACATGCCAAGAAGCTGCTGTACCCGTTAGACTTGCCAGGCATGTGGAGGGCTGAGCCGCTCTGCGGGAGCTGGGATGGGATGGGATGGTGGGGACGTGCTGGAGCAGCTGCTGTGGGCTTTAGGATTGCCTGCCTTCCTCTGAATCCCACAGGGCTCTCCCTCACTGGCCCTGGGAAGGACCTTTTCTTAAAACCCATGGAATAGCCCCATTCTTGTTGAAAAAGCCCCATGATGAGCGTTGACCAAAGTTCTTGTTAGTGGTGGCTTTAAATTCTGGAGGTCCGGAGGACTGTGCAGGAGGGGAGGACAAGTAGGAGAGCAAAAGGTGGCCTTGCACCTGCAGGTCTCTGTGCTGACCTGACTATCACCAGGGAAGGTGCTGGTTNATGGCCTGGGAAGGTCTGGATTGGTGGGAAAAGCCACTTGGAGATGTTTGACCCCGAAGTTTCTGCCTCTTGAGCTCAAGCAGTGCCACATTCAGGCTTGTGAGAGCACGAAGAGGGGCTCCATCTTTTCCTCCTTAGATTCATTTCTGCCTGGGGAGCAGAGTTGAAGAAAACCTGCTGTTTGGGGAGTTACACTGTAAACCCAGGTGGCTCCCTGGCCTGGGCTGAGCCTGTCTGTCCCCCGGGAGCTGGCAGAGCCTCGGCCAGTCCTGGCGTCCCCGTGGCTCCCAGCTGGAGCTGGGGAAATACCAGGGAAAGGGCAAAATCCAGCAAGGCAGGAACAAAAGCTCAGCCTCGTGACTCATAATTGGTGGAACATTTGTAGTAATTTTTTTTTTCTCTTCCCCTCAGACTTGGCTCCTCCAGCACATGCCAAGAAGCTGCTGTACCCGTTAGACTTGCCAGGCATGTGGAGGGCTGAGCCGCTCTGCGGGAGCTGGGATGGGATGGGATGGTGGGGACGTGCTGGAGCAGCTGCTGTGGGCTTTAGGATTGCCTGCCTTCCTCTGAATCCCACAGGGCTCTCCCTCACTGGCCCTGGGAAGGACCTTTTCTTAAAACCCATGGAATAGCCCCATTCTTGTTGAAAAAGCCCCATGATGAGCGTTGACCAAAGTTCTTGTTAGTGGTGGCTTTAAATTCTGGAGGTCCGGAGGACTGTGCAGGAGGGGAGGACAAGTAGGAGAGCAAAAGGTGGCCTTGCACCTGCAGGTCTCTGTGCTGACCTGACTATCACCAGGGAAGGTGCTGGTTTATTTTTTCCAAAAATGCTTTTATTATTTTTTTATACTTCAAAATCTCTCCCCATGTGCTAAAACTCTCCAAGAGTTTCAGCTCTGGTGAAGCCTTTTGTAGGTGAAAACGTGCATCCTAAAGAAGAAATGTTGGATTGGTGGTTTGTTGGAGGAGGGGTGAATTCCTGTCTGTGCTCCAAAGCAGCAGGAAGGTGTTTTCCACCTGAAAGTGGAAGCACAGGCATGAGTTTATCCCCAGCTCTGGGGAGCTCATGGGCTCCATGTGGAGATAAGCTCTACTTGGTGACTGATGATGGTGGAGGAAATCTGTGAATTAACAGAGAGAAGAAACACAGAGACTGAATGGGCTGGAGCTTATTTAAATTATTTCTGGGGGTTTTTTTAAGGCCTGGGAAGATGGGGAAGTTTTTGCAGGGCAGTGGTGGGGCTGGGGGCGTTGGATTTGGGGAGCAGGGTCCCTGTAACACCAAAGGGAGGAAGAAGGCAGGAGCATCCATCCCAGCTGGTGACTCAGCCCTGGTGAGGCAATGCCACGGCTCCAGGCGAGAGCCAGAAGGTTTTTTCTGCTCCCAGAATATTTAGGATGAACTTAAGGAAGCATGTTTTAAAACCCACTGAATGGAGAAAGTTAACATCTCCCTTCCTCTCCCCCCAGAAATAACAGGCTGCAGGATTTATGCTAACAAGGAAATTTATGAAGATCCTGTGTGTTAGGAGTAGGGAAAAAAAAGCCCATTAAATCTGTCAGGCGGATGTGTGTGGCAACTGGGCAAACATTGCCCTTTCCGGGCTGGGGGAGAGATTCTGGAATTACCTGTTAATAGAAAAAAAGGGTGTTTTTCTCTTTAATAGGGCAGCAGTTTCTTCTGGGGGAAAATGTTGGGTTTTGAGGGTGGGCTCTGGCTTTGGTGTGTCTCAGTGCCAGCTGGGGGCTGCAGGCTGGGTCCGACCCAGCACCACCCTGGAACCTTTTCATTCCTTCTTCCCCCCTCCTGCAGAAACAAATCCTTTTAAAAAAGGCACAACATATCTGTGCATCCAGTTTAATCACAGACAGATGTTTGTTTGGGCCAGTAATGGTTTTGGTTTCTTTTTTTCTTTCATACTTAACTTTAGGTTTGCTGGCTTGTCTTCCCCTGTGCAGTCTAGAACAATCAGGGTTTGGCTAAAACCTCTCCTGGTCGGAGGAACGAGCCTGTTGCCAAGAGCTACTTCTTTGATGCAAAAAAATACATCCTGGAGGTGCTTTGTCAGATGTTTTTATATTAAACAGTTTTCCTCCATCATTTCAGTTTGCCAATGGGAAATAAAGTGCATCTATTTTCCAGTGTGCTCCAGAGAGGAATTCTTTGCTCACTGTGGAGGTTTTTCCCACATGGCAGTGAATGGCCATGGATGTTGGAATCCCCATGGGAGAGCTGGGATGGCTGGGAGGGCATCAGAGCAATAACCTGCTCTCCCTGGGGGTTTGCTCATGTGCAGCTTCTGGCCCTGCCTGGGGCTGACATCAGAGGCAACTTCTCCAAGTGCAGGGTGAATCATGGAGTTAATCCCTGAAAGGGAAGGTGAGGAAGCTCTGGGAGCCCATGCCTGGGTTTTCAGTGCTGTCCCTTTCACAGAGGTGCAGCTGTGCTCCTTTGTTTTATTATAAAGATGTCTTTTTGTGGAGGTCAGTGGGTTTTTCCACATCCCATTTGTGCTCACCAGGGTGGTGGTTCAGGTGGCAGCTCCTGGAGTTCAGACCTTCCTTGGGAGCAGAAGGTGAAGGGAAGGGATAATTGGGTTTTTTGCCAGGTGGGCTCCTGGTTGTGTCCAAAGGCTGATGATAGGAGTGCTTCATCCATACGCAGAGTAACCCAGCAGAGCATTCCACCTGGGAAAATAATAAGCAGATGAAGAAGTTGTTCAGAGCATTAAGCAAGCAGCAATTTAAGAAAAATTAAAAAAAAAAAAAGTTATGTGATTTACCAGTGGAAGAGAAGCACCCTAGATCAAAGCTGGAGGGAGATATTGCCTCCATGTGGTTGTTTTTCCATTAAACCCCTGTGGGATAACTCATGTTGGGCCACCAAACCAACAGCTGGAGCATTGAGCTCTACCTGAGCAGGCTCCCACAGAGCTGGTGGGTGACCATGCTTTGGTGGCAGTAGACCTCCATGGTGCCCCCTGGACGCAGTGTCTGCTGTGGAGAGGTGCCTGTGGCTCCATCCGTGCAGAGCATGGGGCTCTGGAAGGAGGATTGAGCTCCAGCAGTGGCTGTGCAGCTGTGGAGGTGTTTCTAAGGCAAGTGCCACCTGTTTGTATAAAATACCCCATGGGCTATGGGCTCGTAGTGCAGGGCTTTTGGTCCTGGGATCAGTGCGGAGCTCAGCCAGGACCGTGATGTGGGATGGGGAGATTAATTTTGTGAAGGCTGAGGGACCACTGAGGAATTTGCTGGAGGTGGGAAGAGAGGTGGTTTGTGCTGAAGGTCTCCTGAGGAGGGACATCAAGGTTCCTCTGAGGCTTTGCATCCTGCGCAGCAAGGAGCAGCAACCTCCAGAAATGGTCTGACAGGAGGGAAGGCATCTCCTGGAATGGGAGGTGGAAAATGTCCCTTTGTTGATGTAACCGTCCAACAGGCAGCACTTAAAAAATGAGGACAATCAGAGCTTAAAAATCTGGACAGCTGGAGTTGTCCCTTGTTCAGAAAAAGGAAGGAAAAAAATCCAAACTGGCTTCCAGAGCCTTAGGATCATCTGCCTGGAGTGGCACAGCCTGCACAACGGGTGGAAGGTTGGTCTTACCAATATTGGGCCCTGTGCCTGGTGCAGGGATTAAAGCTGCTTTGCAGGTGATGCCTCTTTATTCCTGTGAATACACACAGCTCCCAAACTCCAAAGGAGAATTTCCTGTGCTGGAGCCAGGCAGGAGGATGCCCTGAAGTGACGGTTCCATGCGCAATATTTGGGGAGCATGGTTCCCTTGCAGGCAAGATACTGAAGTTCTCAGTAGGTTCCAAGCAGAGAAGGAGAGAGTTGCTTTCACTCCCTCTCTTACCTGGAACTGGGATGGATTTTCACAGCTAGCCTGGATGTTTTCAACCTAGAAGTTCTTGGAGAAAGTACAGCACCCAGATAAAATGTGTTTTTGTCTGTGGTTCACTGAGTAGTTATGATGTTTGGCCTTGAATCACAGAATAATCACATCCCTCACTTCTCCAAGCACCTAGGCATCACTGTTAAAAAAAGAAACATCAGGAAGTAAGCAAGTTACTTAAAAGTAAATTAGTTTAATCTTTGTAGCCTAAACATTACATTCTTGCACCCTATTAGGGGTTGGATACGACTTTCTAGGTAGTAAAAGTTCCTTTGATGTAGCTCTGCTTGTGTCCTTTAACCAGCATGGATCCGATGGATCCGGCTTTGTTTGAACTTTCCTTTTTCCCTGTGCCTGTGTTTTGCTTTTTAAAGGGATTTGCTGAATACTGGACACAGTGTATTTATGACCTTTGAAAACGGTGAATGTTTTGAAGGAGGAATTTTGGCTTCTTGTAGGGGACCTGTAGAGAGAAGCTTGTGTTCACAGTCCCAGTAATAGATTTTTTTGTGGCACTTTGATGAGTGAGAGGTGTTTATAGGCTTGATTCATAACTGAGTTACCACAGTTTTCCACGGAAATAACTTATTAAATGTGTGGCGCTCACCGGAGCGATTGAAGTCTGGGGATTTGCTGTTCATCAAAGGCACCTCCTTTCCCGGGCTCCAAGACCTAACTCAGCATTTTACCCCTGGAGGATGCTCAGACCCAAAAGGGCTGTGTGGTGTGGGAGCTCAAGCTGGCTTTTAGTAAGAAATTTAAAAAAAAAAAAAAAAAAAAAAAAAAAAAAAAAAAAAAAAAAAAAAAAAAAAAAAAAAAAAAGCAAACTGGTAGGAGGAGAAAAAAAAAAACCCTCAGGAAAAACATCCCCCGTCGTTGGGAGCCGCTGATGGTTAAACCTGGTTTTCTGGAACACTGCTTATTTGTGTGGATTTTGCTTTGCTGCTTGACAGCTGAAAAGTCCATCCCCTCAGTATTGCTGAGGGCTTTGAAGTGTCCTGAGCCCCTGGAACTGCAGGTTCAATTTACTGGCAGAAGAGACTCGGCTCTTTGTGCTTCCCGAGTGCCTGCGATCGGCGGGATTGGGCACGTGGAGCTGTGATTCCCTGCTCTGCCGTGTGTCCTGCAGTGCCACGGGCTCTGGGAGGGAGCAGAGCAGTGTGCTGCAGGGGATGCAGCTGTTGGGTGGTGGTGGAGGAGGAGGGACCCTGGCTCATTGAGGTCCCACCTGGCTCCTGAGGGTTTGAGTTTGGATGGTGCCTGTCCCTGCACTCACTCTGCACCTGCTCTGTGCCTTCCACTTGGTTGATTCATTGAATCCTCGTTTGGGTTGGAAGGGAGCTTAAAACTCATCCCATTCACCTCCTGCCATGGGCAGGGACACCTCCCACTATCCCAGGTTGCTCCTGGTCCAGCCTGGCCTTGGACACTTCCAGGGATCCAGGGGCAGCCACAGCTTCTCTGGGCACCCTGTGCCAGGGCCTCACCACCTTGTCAAAAGTCCTTCTCCAGTTTTCTTGCAGCCCCAGAAAATGGGTGTTCAGCTGGAAAAAAGCATCACCCCCAGGGCAGAGTGCTGGGAGAACGGAGATTGAGGAGAAGATGTGCAGCACATCTCCAGCACTGGGGTCTGGGCTTGGGATGCTGAGGGCTGCTGGATTCTTCTTTGGGGTTTGGTTTTTTTTTTCTGTAAGAATAAAAACATTTCACGTGGAAATCCCTGTCTTGGCTGACCTCTTGCAGAGCTGCTAATGCTGACTGATAATGGCCTTTGCAGCTCCTGGGGCTGGAGCAGGGATCAAACAGCTCCGGTATTGAAGTGCTGGACTGAGCTGTTGTCCCACCACCCCTTTGCCAGAGAAGCTTTTCCTTCACTGAGAAGCTGGTTCTTCATCCCAGGCTTTGGATATGGGAAAATATGTGGGGAAAAAACCACCAGCATCATAGGATATAAACAGAATTAAACACAAAGCTCTTTTCCTGCCCCAGCATCTCCTTTAAACAGCCCTGCACCCCAGGTTTCCCCCCCTTTTTTCTTTTCATGTTTTCCTCTTTTTATTCTTTAAATGGATAAGAATTGCCTCTGATGCTCAGATCTGAAAACCCTCACAAAATACAGCCTGTCCCTCCCTCTCCACAGGGGTGCAGTCTCTGGCTGGGAACACACAGGCTGGGATGCTGCTCCCTGCCCTCGGCATTTTGCCTTTCAGGTTATAAAAGCCCATGTATGAAACCTGCCAAAAAGTCAAATTCCCAACAGTGCGAGAGAGAGGGATCTGTAGAGAGTTTGTTTTCCCCTTCACAGCAGTTCTGTGTTCCTGGGGGGTGCAGGAGGTCTTTGCTCAGGGTTCAAGGACCCCTTGCAGCGGCGCCCACGTGCTCCTGTCCTGCAGCATCCCCCAGCCCTCCCCATCCACTCCAAGTGTGGTTCCCAGGGTAAAAGCTGGACCAAAGCCATCCCTCCCCAAATGGCAATTCATGGAAGTGCCCTCGTGTCACATTTGCTGTCCCAGCTGGATACTGATGCTCAGCTGGACCCACTGCAGCTTGGCCATCTCCCCGCCTGGGCTGGGAAGAGCTGCCCTCCCCTTCCTGTGCTTGTGTTTGGTTTATGGCTTTGGAGATGTTCCTCCTCCTAAGTGCTTGTAGCAGCTGAGAAGGATCAGGCTGCCCATTCCTCCAGGCTGGAGAAGTTGGAATCTTTGTGCTGCTGCAGGGGCATCTCTTGATGCCTGGGATACCCGGGCAGGATTTCTCACAGTGTCTCCACGGAAGGGTGGGANTCAGTATTGCTGAGGGCTTTGAAGTGTCCTGAGCCCCTGGAACTGCAGGTTCAATTTACTGGCAGAAGAGACTCGGCTCTTTGTGCTTCCCGAGTGCCTGCGATCGGCGGGATTGGGCACGTGGAGCTGTGATTCCCTGCTCTGCCGTGTGTCCTGCAGTGCCACGGGCTCTGGGAGGGAGCAGAGCAGTGTGCTGCAGGGGATGCAGCTGTTGGGTGGTGGTGGAGGAGGAGGGACCCTGGCTCATTGAGGTCCCACCTGGCTCCTGAGGGTTTGAGTTTGGATGGTGCCTGTCCCTGCACTCACTCTGCACCTGCTCTGTGCCTTCCACTTGGTTGATTCATTGAATCCTCGTTTGGGTTGGAAGGGAGCTTAAAACTCATCCCATTCACCTCCTGCCATGGGCAGGGACACCTCCCACTATCCCAGGTTGCTCCTGGTCCAGCCTGGCCTTGGACACTTCCAGGGATCCAGGGGCAGCCACAGCTTCTCTGGGCACCCTGTGCCAGGGCCTCACCACCTTGTCAAAAGTCCTTCTCCAGTTTTCTTGCAGCCCCAGAAAATGGGTGTTCAGCTGGAAAAAAGCATCACCCCCAGGGCAGAGTGCTGGGAGAACGGAGATTGAGGAGAAGATGTGCAGCACATCTCCAGCACTGGGGTCTGGGCTTGGGATGCTGAGGGCTGCTGGATTCTTCTTTGGGGTTTGGTTTTTTTTTTCTGTAAGAATAAAAACATTTCACGTGGAAATCCCTGTCTTGGCTGACCTCTTGCAGAGCTGCTAATGCTGACTGATAATGGCCTTTGCAGCTCCTGGGGCTGGAGCAGGGATCAAACAGCTCCGGTATTGAAGTGCTGGACTGAGCTGTTGTCCCACCACCCCTTTGCCAGAGAAGCTTTTCCTTCACTGAGAAGCTGGTTCTTCATCCCAGGCTTTGGATATGGGAAAATATGTGGGGAAAAAACCACCAGCATCATAGGATATAAACAGAATTAAACACAAAGCTCTTTTCCTGCCCCAGCATCTCCTTTAAACAGCCCTGCACCCCAGGTTTCCCCCCCTTTTTTCTTTTCATGTTTTCCTCTTTTTATTCTTTAAATGGATAAGAATTGCCTCTGATGCTCAGATCTGAAAACCCTCACAAAATACAGCCTGTCCCTCCCTCTCCACAGGGGTGCAGTCTCTGGCTGGGAACACACAGGCTGGGATGCTGCTCCCTGCCCTCGGCATTTTGCCTTTCAGGTTATAAAAGCCCATGTATGAAACCTGCCAAAAAGTCAAATTCCCAACAGTGCGAGAGAGAGGGATCTGTAGAGAGTTTGTTTTCCCCTTCACAGCAGTTCTGTGTTCCTGGGGGGTGCAGGAGGTCTTTGCTCAGGGTTCAAGGACCCCTTGCAGCGGCGCCCACGTGCTCCTGTCCTGCAGCATCCCCCAGCCCTCCCCATCCACTCCAAGTGTGGTTCCCAGGGTAAAAGCTGGACCAAAGCCATCCCTCCCCAAATGGCAATTCATGGAAGTGCCCTCGTGTCACATTTGCTGTCCCAGCTGGATACTGATGCTCAGCTGGACCCACTGCAGCTTGGCCATCTCCCCGCCTGGGCTGGGAAGAGCTGCCCTCCCCTTCCTGTGCTTGTGTTTGGTTTATGGCTTTGGAGATGTTCCTCCTCCTAAGTGCTTGTAGCAGCTGAGAAGGATCAGGCTGCCCATTCCTCCAGGCTGGAGAAGTTGGAATCTTTGTGCTGCTGCAGGGGCATCTCTTGATGCCTGGGATACCCGGGCAGGATTTCTCACAGTGTCTCCACGGAAGGGTGGGAGACACAAGTGTGTTGGTTTTATCTGCATATTCCATGAGCAGGAGCAGAACCTGCCAGCAGAAAGGCTGTTTTTCAGCTCTTTCCATTTATTAAGGTCTCATTTGCTAAGATTTTTCCATGAGAGAAGCCAAAGAATGTTAAAGACTTAAAAAAAATATGCCAGCTGCTTTGTGCTTTCACACACAGTGATGCAGAGTCCTGTTGTCTGTTTAATCAGGGAGAAAGGCCCTGGAGGTACCTGCAGGGAGCTGCAGCACTTGGTGGTGGGTAATGAGTGGTGGATGAGGCCCTGGCACAGGCTGCCCAGAGAAATTGTGGCTGCCCCATCCCTGGAAGTTTTGGATTGGGCTTGGAGCAGCCCGGTCTCGGGATGGTGTCCGTGCCTGGGGCAGGGGCTGGGATGAGATGAGCTTTCACGTCCTTCCAACCCAACCCATTCTGTTTCTCTGATAAGGCTGAGCTGTCTTTAGATTTATTCCACCTGTCTCCGGAGGCTCCTGCAGGGATGGACGTGCTGTGCAGAGCACATCCCTTTTCTTCCCTTTCTTCCCTTTCTTTTCCCCTGCTGGCTGCTCCAAAGCCCGGCCTGTTCCGGAGCCGAGCGCGGGCGCAGCGCTCACACAAGGCCCTGTTTGTGCGATCCCGCACCGGGAAAAGCCAAGTTTGTCCACGGGGAAGAATGAGGCACTTGATTCATCCCCCACTGTGTGAGGCTGTGGGGTCTGGGAGCATCCCTGTCCTGCACAGGGAAGGCAAACACAGGCTGTGGTGGCTGGGAGCTCCCATGGCTCTGCTTTCCCTTATTCCTGAATAACTGTTGCTCCTTTGGAAGCACTGCTGTATCTTCCCCCAAGCTCTGTGGCAAACACAGTCATTGTGCCCTGATTATTTCCTTTTTTTT
>VZRS01002621.1:62640-104313 GCA_013398055.1 Ifrita kowaldi | reverse complement strand
AAAAAAAAAAAACCAACAAAACTTTATGAATCGACCAGGAAGCCAGTAAAAATTAGTAGTAACAAGCTCATTTCAATAGAAATGGGTTTGCTGCTCTGCTGGCTGCCAACCATTTATGAGACTGGCCGGGTGCCGGGTCCAGCGCCGCATCCCTCACCCTCCTGCTGCTGGAAATCGTTTGTGACTCCAAAAAAATAAATAACACTATTGTGGAGCTCGTTTTATGGCTGGGGCCTGAGCTGGGTGGCAGCTCTGGAGTTTGCAGGCACTGACTGGGGGCTCTCTCCTCCGTCTCAGGTGGGTTCCTGTGGGTTTGCAGGGTGCAGCTGAGGACACGGGATGGGAATTGCATCCATGGCACTTTGGATCTGTTCCTGGATGTGGTGCCAGGGGAAGAGCTGGGTCAGTGTGGCTGTGCCCATGCAGGGCTGTTGCAGGGAGCATTGGACGCTGTTGGGTGTTGTGCCAGCAGAGGTTTAGGATGGATATTTGGGAAAATTTCTTCCACAAAAGGGCTGTCCAGCCCTGGCACAGCTGCCCGGGGCAGCTGTGGAGTCACCATCCCTGGAGGGGTTTAAAAGCCATGTGGATGTGGCACTTGGGGACAAATGGTGGCCTTGGCAGTGCTGGGGAAATGGTTGGCGCTGCTGATCTTAGAGGGATTTTTCCAACCTTAACCATTCTGGGATTGCTCCTGTCTCTGGTGGGGACATCCCAGCTCCCCCACACCCCAGGGTAGTGTCTCAGTGAGCCAGGTGCTGGCTTGTTTGGAGGACCAGACCCCAGAACAGGCCCTTTTCTGCTTTGGCTCGTCTTTAAATACCACAGGGGTTTCCAGCGTGGGAATCCATCTGACTTTTCCAGGCACCAGGCCTGTTTCAGTGCCTGCACAAAGGGATGCGTGTCTGGGGAGATTTCCTTGTTCTCCCCCAGGAGAACAAGGAAATTCCTGTGAGAGTACAAAGTAAGGTAGATCCTGTGAGTACAGGGAGCTGCTCTTCCCCCATTGCTGAGTTATTTGAATGGAAGGGAATTATGTTTTAAAAAAAAAGTCACTCACACTTCACAGGTTACAGACTAGGAGCTCACTGGGCAGCTTCTTCATCACTGAAACAAGAAAATTGGAGTCATTCTTTACTTCCCAGTAATTACAGCCACATATTTTGAAATATCCATGTCTTTTCCATGTTGAATCGCCAGTACAGACCTTCAGAGCCGGATTGGATTCAGCTGTGCTTGAAAGGGTCGGTCATTTGAGACTTCCAACATTAAAGATCTTTGCAAATTAGTTTTGCTCTTGCCATGCTGAATTTGTTTGTGTAGAAAACCTCAGTAGATTTGGTATGTGCCTGTCTTTGAAGGGCTCTGCTTCAAAGGCTGCAGCTCTGGGTGTTTTATGTGCTGAGCTCCGCGGTCCCCGGAGCTCCGCTGCCTCACTGGGAAGTGTCAGCTCGTGTTAAACCTGTAGGAAGGAAAAGCTGAGCGTGGCTTTTCAAAGCCATCGAGGAAACTGGATGCCCAGGGCTTATTCCTGTAGGACACCGGTGCTGGAGCTCCATGTCATTGGTACAGCCGAAATCATGGTTCTCTCCCTCCCCCTTCCCTGTGGGTGAGAGGAAACCTGTGTGTGTTTGGAGAATTAGGGATAGTTGGTCCCAGAAAATTCAGCTGAGATCTCAGCAGTCAGAAGTCAAACACAAGAGATTCAGTTGGACCATAGGTAGTATTCAAAAGAAGATAAAAAGTAAAAGTAATATTATCAAGCTTCTTGATTCTTGGCTTGAAATCTATTTTTTTGTCAAAGAAGTTGAATCTCAGAAGGGAAGATGGGAGAACCTGTCTCACATCGTGGAGTTTTGCATGTTTAGGTGAGGTCTGTCACCAAACAGGTTTTGTTGGAGTGGAGCAGGAGCCCTTTCCCCTCCAGCCTGGTGTATGCACGCACATCCCAGCGGGCTGCACTTTGGAACTGATCGCTTTAAAACACAGAGGCAGCACCAAAAACTGTAAAACAAAAGGTGCTCATTGAAGGGCTGTCACCTCCCAGAACCTTGGGCTGTCCCAGAGAGGAGCTCTCTGTGCCCAGACAAAGCTGTGGAAGGGTTTTGTGAGCGGCGAGTGCGTTGTCCACATTGTGATCAGCGGCTCCCTTCCCGGTGGTGCCTGATGTGCTGGAGGGAAGGAGCTGCCCTGGCTGGGTGTATGCCAGAGGATCAATCCAGGTTTAAATGAGGACAAACCAGCCAGCACCAGAACATTGCTGGGAGCCAGCAGATAATCCCAGATCAGCCTCGGGCTGGATCGCCGGTGCTGCCTTGCAGAAAGCGCTCGTTTCTCTCCTCTTCCCCCTTTCCTCCCTCTCATTGAGATTTCGACACAATATTATTTTAATCCCGATCCTCTCACCCCTCCTCCTCCCTCTGCCCTTCCCTGCAGGCTCTCTCCCCCCGTGCCGGCTGCAGAGGCTCTCAATGAGAACCAGCTGCCTTCCAACGGCGTTTCCCCTCGGAGCGGGGCCGGGCGAGGGCGAAGTTGGCACCGTGCGGGCTCAGCCCCGCGGGTCGTGGCTGCCTGGCTCTCCCCCAGCCTCCAGAACGCTTTTCCTCCTGGCTCTGTCCTCTCTGAACACATTGTGTTTGTACTCCTGGGATTTGGGGCTGGCTTTGGAGCCATCCCACCTTGGAGCATCGCCGGTGTGCCCATGGGGTGGGGCACAGGGAGCACCGGGATTTGGGATGTGCCACGCGGCTTCCCAGCTCCCTGCCACAGCCCAGCCACCTCCAGCCATCACAGCACAGCCTTGCTTGGATTAGAGGTTGTTAAAACATGGCTTTATTTGTTTCTTGAGCTCTTCTGTGGGTCAGGCTGCCTCGGTGCAGGTCCCTGGGGCTGTGTTAGGTGTGTGTTGACACAGGAAGCATCCGCTGGGATTTAGAGTCACGTTTTCCACCCTGTTCAAACACCCAGGAAGGTTTTAGGCATTCAAGGGATGCTTCCAAGGCGGGCAAGTGAATGAAATTAGTTCAGGCAGTAAAATTTCACATGTGCCAACTGCAGTAAGTACCAAACTCCTCCTCACATCCATCCTTTGGTGCCCCAGGATGATGGTGAGGGTGAGCACAGGTTGGTTCATTAACAGAGGGAAGGAGCATTTCTCCAGTGCCTGGGCAAGTGCAGCCACCTGAGGGAAACAGCACAGGCTTATCTTGGGGCTTTTATTCATTATTTCTCCATTAAAGTTGTGTTTAATGCTTGTGTCACATGAATAAGCTGCAATAGTGTGTAGGGTGTATACCGTGCAGGCAGCAGAAATGTTTTTCCAAAGTTCTGTATCTTTATCCTGGGTTAAGTGGTGGCACAGGAATGAGACTGTGGCTCCTGCTGTGAGTGGTGCAGTTGTACACACTGGAGGTTTGGTGATCTCCAAACTACAAAGGCAGCAGTGAGTGTTGAATGCAGATACACTCCCAGACTGGGAGCATCAGCGTGGATACCTTGGATTCATTCCCTGTGCTGTGAGGCAGCAGACTGTGATGCAGAAAGAAATTCTCACCAGTTCAGCATTTCAGAGCTTCTGAAACAGGGTTTTTCTGACTAACTCATCCCAGCAGGTCTGTGAGAAAGGAGGGGATGAGAAAACACTTCCCTACATGTGCCAGGATTCCAGCATGGCCCTTGGAGAGCTGCGGCCATTGCACCCAGCCCGGTGGCACTCCCACAGCCAGGGGGGAAATCAAGGCTGGCTCTTTGGAAATGCAGCGACTCAAGCGCTCCCAGAGCGGTGCCTCTCTGTTTGAGTGAGGTCGTGGGTGTTTATTTGAGGGAAGAGCAGCTCAGCCAAACATCCTGCTTTTAAACTTGCTTCTGCAGCCCTCGGAAAGATGCCTGCAGCTATATTTGTGTGCAGCCTCCAAGTGCTGGACTCTGGGCATGGATGGGATTTGCAGCGAGGGCTTAGGAACAGCCTCCCGTGTTTTGGGGTTTCTGCTGCTTTGAAAGATGGGAGTTCCTCATGATTGCACTGGAGAGCTGTAGCACACTTCCATCAAGATATCCAGTGTCAGGCAGGGAGCCGGGTGTCCTGCAGCGCTCTGAAAATCCCACTTCCCCAAACGGGGTGTTGGAGCCCTGAGTTTTGAGTCAAAATAAAAACCAGTGGGAACTGCCAAGTTTGGGGGGGAGTCTTGGTTTTGGGTCAAAACCACTGTGGTTTTTTTCCCTCTTGTTTCAATCTCAAGCACAACCCTGCCAGAAACTTGGCTCAGCTTCCCCAGCAGAATTAGGGATGTATTTATGTTTCGGGGTTTGTCAGGAAACGTGAAACCAGGTGAGTTTGGCCGAGGCCGGGCTCTGGCTGGGACAGGGATGTGCCTAAGGGAGGGCACAGGCAGGACTTATTTTTGTAGACATTTCATAGCAACAGGGCTAAAATAGAGCTGTTGCTCTGCCTTCTCCATTGCATTGAAAGGAAAGCCTTTTTCTGCAAGCAGAGCCCCTGTGGGGGCTGGGATGGGGCTCTGGGTTGGGACATCACAGGGTCCTTCAAGCTGCAGGGGAAGTTTGTGGCAGCTCTTAGTTTTCACCATTGATTCTGAAATAATGGGCTCATGAATAAGAGTTGTAACTTCACCCTGTCCTGCACACCACAGCATTGTGCTTTTCCAGCCCCTGACATCCTTCACTTACATGGGTGTAGCTTAATGCCACCACTTACACATCAGTTCTGTGTCTGCAGGTAGAATACACCAATGTATTTATTCTCACAACCCATTTCCAGCTCCATTTCCTATCCAGAGTCATCCAGGAGATGACATGTTACCCTTAAGATTTGAATTCCCTTAGTGAGATGTCGCTTTTGCATGTGATTAAAGAGCTGGTTGTCCTTCGGGCCATTTGGATGGTGTTTGGGTAGCAATTCTTGCACTTAGATTAGTACAGATGTCCATATCTGAGGTGGTTTTTTTAGATACTTAACTGCAGCCAACAGGGAGAAAGACTCAGTTGAAGGGCACAATTCATCTTCTCTCTACAGAACAGGGCTAAAACAGGGCAGATAAGTTGTGCCCCCAAAGTTTGCATCATTCCCTGCTGGGGAGTGCAGCTGGGAGGGTCTGGGATTGTTCACATGGACTTGGGATGCTGTGATTTATCCTTGGATCAGCTGAGCCAGCAGAGAGGATTTGGGTGGTTGAGAGGCACTTAAAAAGAAAAAAAAATTGCTGTTTTTAAAAGAGGGAACTGTGGGATGTTGGCCACTGGAACGACCAGCAAAGTCCTCCGTGACTTCCACCAGCACCATGTCCGCTGCTTCATGGCGGGTTGGGAGCGTGATGTCATGGGCAGAAAATAGCCCCTGTTGTTATCAGAGTAAAAGTTGAATTTCTTGTAATCCTCGCCTGGGCTGCCGCCCCTTCCAGCCCTCCCTCCCCGCAGGAACCTGCGAGCACATCCCCAGCCCCTTCCTGATTGTTTTTCCAGCCCCATTACACAACGCGCGTTTGTTTGGACTTGCAAATTGGTCCTGAGCAGTGTCAATAGCTGGAGATACACACAGAGGGGAATGGACTTTATTTGGGTTTTAGGGCCTTCGGAGTGAATAGTGCCAAAATAAATAGGGAGTTTTATCCTGGGCCGTGTTAACCAAACAGCCCTGGGAGCTCCTGGGGAGAGGTTCAGTGGAGAGCAGCAGGGATGGAACCATCAGGGTACCCGGAGCGCTGAGCAGGGCTCAGGACTCATGAATGTCCCCTTGAGCCTGCGCTGTTGTTTTTATTCCTTAATGATGGATTTACAAGGAAATAAGAACATCAGGGTCGGTAACAGCATGCTGGGTGACTGAGCCCGGTTATCTTCTGGCTTTGGAAACCACGTTTTGTTTATCGAGTGGTGTCCTGGGAGGAATTCAGCTTTTCGTTCCTCTGCTGCTGCATTGTCCTGCAATAAAACCTCACCAGCATTTCCATTCTGAATTGACTCATGGCAGGTTTATCCTCATTTATCCTGGATCTCTCTGTAGTTCCTCGAAGCTTTGTGGCAGAGCTGGGAGAGGCCAGGTCAGAGCTTCCTTGCATTGCAGGGCTGGAGCATTGGGCTTGGTGGTTGCATGAGTTGTACCTTCTCAAAAAGCTCAAGGACTTCAGGTTTTCCTCTTCTTGGAGCTGTTTGAGGCACTGCTGGCAGGGCCGTGCTCCATGCCCCCATGAGTTAGGCTGACTTCATCACTGACAGCACCCTGGAACAGCCTAAGAGCTGCTAAAAAAGACAATTTGAATGCCCAGGCCAATTTCTTCCCTGAGTTTCAGCTGTCTAAATACAACCATGGTGAAGTCAGTGGAGTTACTTTAAATTTCTGGTCAATATTTGGAGCAGGACCTGGCTGTGCCCATGTGCAGCATGGGAGGATTTATTTGTAAAAAAAAAAAAAAGGAAAATACGATGGAGGTTGGGGAATAAATGGGGAGTGGAGAATAAGACTCAGTCTCCCCTGTTCTTCCTGATTTTTTACCATTCTGAAAGAACTTTCCCTTTGGCAAACAGGTTGCCTCAAGTGGCCCTGGTGGCTTGCTGAGGGCACTGGGTTATGACAATAAATAAAAGCCTTCTAGAAATGTGAGGAATGTGAAAATGTTTAAATGATTTAGTACCAGAAAACTTTATTTAAACATTTAATCGAAGAACACGCTTTCATCTTTAAAACATCAGTGTTTGAACTCCCATCCAAGTTTTTTCCAGACTTTCTATGTACTTCATCATATACAACAGCAAGCTGTGCTTTGCAAAGGGAATAAACTTCCAGTTCCCTGATTCCGTTTGTTGTTGCCTCAAACACACCTAAATTACAGTAGAGAAGCTGTTTTGGGGAAAAAATCCTAAACATGTTATTTCCTGTGTTAAATAAGGTCTCATTCATTTGAAGAGTTGGAGCTGGGAAATGCTGTGTCCAAGCAAATCCCGTAAAGCTGCGTGGCTTTCCATATGGAAACCAGCCTGGATACAGATGTGTCAGTCAGCACATGGGAGTTTTTCCTGATGCAAGGGAATATTCACCTCTGGGAAGTTCATCTCCCCAAAAAGCACCACGAGAGAGGCTGGGGTGGCTTGGTGGCACTGGTTTGGTTGCAGTCTGGGCTGGTGAGGGATGCAGGAGTGGGCTCTGACGAGTTGGGCTTAACTTCAAACCTGCCACAGGCATTGAAAAAAAAAATCATTTCACTCTTAAAATGGATGAGCATTAGTGCATTGTTTTTGAATTACATAACTTTTTGCATGTAAGAGCTGCACTTTGAAGAGAAAAACCTCAGGGCTCCATGCACACCACCACCCACTAGCCATCAATCCGCGATTGTTTTTAGGAGCAGCGACGCTGAAGTCACACCGTAGCAATGACTCAGTGCACGTAACCACGCTCCCTTTTGGGGTGAGCCGAGGGGATCAGCTTCGTAATGATTTTCCTGAGATTGTGACCTCAGGGCCCCTTGGGTGCAGCATTAGCATTGGAAATGTCCCTGTTTGTGTTCCCAAAGCCGCCTGAGCGTGCGCCGGCCAGGGCCCGCCGTGCTCCGCTGGGGAGATTTATGCTTCCTAAGTACATTGTAAAAGTTTTATAAAGTAGCTTAAATATTTACACAATAAGCATTTAAGGAAACAGTTAGGCCTCTAAAGGAGCTGCTGATCCTTTGGGTCCATCAGACCATGGACATGAGCGTTTTTTAACTGTCTGACCTCCAGGAATTGCTTTTTTTTCCACCTAACTGGTTTTAAGCAGGCAAACAAATGGAAACTCATACACAGGAACCTATAAATAATGTTAATGACCTGGCTTGTATCCTCAAAAGCCAGGAAATTTAGGAACATGCCGGCGAGCTGGCCCTTTGCTCACTGCAGGGTGGAAAGCATAGCTGGGAGGATTCCTTCCCAATATCCCATCTATCCCTGCCCTCTGGCACTGGGAAGCCATTCCCTGTGTCCTGTCCTTCCATCCCTTGTCCCCAGTCCCTCTCCAGCTCTCCTGGAGCCCCTTTAGGCCTTGGAAGGGGCTCTGAGCTCTCCCTGGAGCCTTCTCTTCTCCAGGGGAACATTCCCAGCTCTCCCAGCCTGGCTCCAGAGCAGAGGGGCTCCAGCCCTTGGAGCAGCTCTGTGGCCTCCTCTGGACCTGATCCAGCAACTCCACGTCCTTTGCCTTGCACTTCCCCCAGCACAGCCACCTTTCTTCTGCGCCCAAATTTCCTTCTGCAAGGCTCCAGCGATGCTGCATCTCCAGGGAGCTACAAGGAGCCTGTGCAGCTTTGATTTCTTGCTTCATCCAGCACCAGGCTGTGATACTGCCTGGAATTCTCCCCTCAGGAACTGCTCCATCCCACTGTAAGAGTGGAATCCTAGACTGGTTTGGGTGGGAAGGGACCTGTGAAGGTCATCTAGGCCAACCCCCATGGATGTGGTGAGGAAGGTGGGAGGGTCCAGCCATTGATCCTTTGCTTGGTCTGCTTCAAGGAGAACATCCCAGACCCCTTGGATGGCCATTCCCTCTCATTTCAGGCCAGCAGGGAATGGAGACCCCCTTGGATGGCAGGGGTGGGTGCTGTGCTCCCCTCCCCAGCAGCACCCACCTCCCCTTTCCTTGCGCTTCCTGAGGCACTCGGGGTTGGGTTTTTTTCCTCCTGCTCGCACGGCAAACGGATGTTTAGATCCGAAAGGAAATGGGATTGCTGTTTGCTCGGCTCCTCCTGAAGCAAACAGCCCTTCAAAATAACTCCGGTGGCGTAAGTGCCAGGAAAAACAGCGAAGCCAAAACCTTGTAAGCAAATAATTGGCCTTTATGTGAGAGGGCTCCTCTTCAGCTCCAAGTTTGCAGATCAGAACTGCTCTTTCCACGTTTTGTTTTGAGGTTTTGCAATTCTTCTCAAAGCAAACAGATCCAGTGTGTGCCAGACGGGGGGGGTTTTACTGCTTCCAGAGTGCTGCTTGCAGGTGATTCCCCTGGGACACGCAGAGCTTTTGGGTGGGAAATTGTCATTATTGGAGTTCTGGAGCTCAAATCTGGACCCCGAGTGCTGGGTGTTGCCCTGGAGGAGGTGGCCCCAGAACGGTGCCCTCAGGGTGTCCTGTCCCTGTCCCTGCTCCTGCAGGGCCCTTGGCCGGCGCTGTGGGAAGAGCTCGGCTTCCCCACGCGGCCCAGCCCAGCCTGCCTGAGTCACCCCGGGCTGGGAAGGCGCTCGGCAGGTTGGGAAAACCGGCTGGAAACTCCCTGCCTGCCCCAGGGCTGAGCTGTGCCCCAAAGCTGCACCCTTGATTTGGGCACATGGGGCCACAACCACCCTAAAACAGCGTTCCCAGAGGAGAGCCCGGAAGAGCTCCCCAGGGTGAGCACTGCCCATCCTGTGCCTTCAGGGACTTTTGGGATACACAAGCCAGGAGCCCAGTTCCTGCCCCCCAGTGTCCCTGTGGCATCCACAGAGGGGATGGGGTGGGTGCCACCAGCCCTGCCCCAGGCTGGGCTTGCCTGGCCCCTGGTTCATGCAGGGGAGCAGGATGTGTTTAAAACACAGAAAGTGATGAAGTGTCACCCAGACTGAGCTGTTTCTCAGCTCCACAGCCGTCTCATCCGAGATTTCAGCTGCTCAGCTTCCAGGGAAAGGGATGGAAGGGGGGCTGCAACCTCACTGGGGTGTTCCTGAGCCCTCTTGGCTCGCAGGGCTTCACAGACACCCTCACCCATCACACACCAGCATCTGGGTGCTCCTGTGGTGGAAAATCCTGGATTGTTCAGGGTTGGTAGATCTGACACAGAGGATGCAGGGGTGGGAGCATGTCCTGCTCCCTCTTCAGCTCCCTGTGGAAAAAGTTTTTGAGTAACAACTGCAGACACTGAGGTGAGGTACAGGGGGAACAGGTACTTTTTTTAAACTTTATTTTATTTTTTCCTTTGGAAATGCAGCCTCTCACAGCCATGCTGTCACAGTTAAAATAAGGTTCAAATTACAGGGCTGGCTGTGGCTTTTTCCCTTTCTTTCAGAATTTTTGCCAACTTGCAATTTACTTAATGAAATCCTGCTATTTCGTTTAACGGAGATATTTTTTGCAGATGTTGATTTAACCCANGGACTTTTGGGATACACAAGCCAGGAGCCCAGTTCCTGCCCCCCAGTGTCCCTGTGGCATCCACAGAGGGGATGGGGTGGGTGCCACCAGCCCTGCCCCAGGCTGGGCTTGCCTGGCCCCTGGTTCATGCAGGGGAGCAGGATGTGTTTAAAACACAGAAAGTGATGAAGTGTCACCCAGACTGAGCTGTTTCTCAGCTCCACAGCCGTCTCATCCGAGATTTCAGCTGCTCAGCTTCCAGGGAAAGGGATGGAAGGGGGGCTGCAACCTCACTGGGGTGTTCCTGAGCCCTCTTGGCTCGCGGGGCTTCACAGACACCCTCACCCATCACACACCAGCATCTGGGTGCTCCTGTGGTGGAAAATCCTGGATTGTTCAGGGTTGGTAGATCTGACACAGAGGATGCAGGGGTGGGAGCATGTCCTGCTCCCTCTTCAGCTCCCTGTGGAAAAAGTTTTTGAGTAACAACTGCAGACACTGAGGTGAGGTACAGGGGGAACAGGTACTTTTTTTAAACTTTATTTTATTTTTTCCTTTGGAAATGCAGCCTCTCACAGCCATGCTGTCACAGTTAAAATAAGGTTCAAATTACAGGGCTGGCTGTGGCTTTTTCCCTTTCTTTCAGAATTTTTGCCAACTTGCAATTTACTTAATGAAATCCTGCTATTTCGTTTAACGGAGATATTTTTTGCAGATGTTGATTTAACCCAGCTTTATAAAATATGTGAACTGTGCAGTTTCTTTCCCATTTTTAACAATTTAAAGATTCTAGTGCAGAACTTGACAGAGTTTATAACAGCAGTATCTGTTTGTACCATGTAAGAGTGGGGTTGAACGATGAGGCTTCCACATCGTCCACAGTCCCATCAGAAACAGTGTGAAATGCTTCAATAATGGGCAAAAATTGTCCAAAGTGGGAATTTGTGTTGCTCATTGGAGCTTTGTGAATTTTTCTGGAAAAGTATCTGACCCTGGTTTTACACCCAGTTATTCTTCAGGGTTTTTGCAGGGGAGTTCTCTACATCCATGTGGATTCTTTATATGTGTGATATATATGGAATGAGGAAGAAAAATGGGTCTGGTTTAGGCTGGTGACAAGCTGCCTTTTTAATGTGTAATTCCTGGTGTTTCCCCTAATATTCCTTACTTTATTTTTTAGAACGGATTTCCCTGGAGAGAGGGGAGGAATCTGATATTTCTGCTCCAGTGCTGAGCTGAGGGAGTGCAGTGTTGAACTCATTATCCCTGAGGATGCCTTCACGTGCTCCCTTAATCTCCCTGGCCTTGATGTACAAAGAGCCCAACCTGCTCCCCTTCCTCTCCTTCCCGTTTTCCTCTCCATGGGAAGGTCGTTTATTTGGTGCTTCATTTGCAGTTTCTGAGTTCAGCCTTTGCTTTCAGCCCCAAAACAGCTCGTGGAGGAGTTGCAGCCACAAACCCGGCACAGAGCAGTCCTGAAAAGGTTATTTTTAGCTTGAAAATTCAGCTCCCAACAAAGATGAGAGCTTGTCCTAGAAAGGTGGGAGAGTTTTTAATCCAAACAGTTACACTGGCTGTGTCCATGCTGTAACTCATAGCATGGAGGGGCAGAACACAGGGAATGGCTTCCCAGTGCCAGAGGGCAGGGATAGATGGGATATTGAGAAGGAATTGTTCCCTGGGAGGGTGGTGAGGCCCTGGCACAGGGTGCCCAGAGAAGCTGTGGCTGCCCCTGGATCCCTGGGAGTGTCCAAGGCTGGGCTGGACAGAGCTTGGAGCAACCTGGGATAGTGGAAGGTGTCCCTGCCCATGGCAGGGATGGGATGGGATGAACTTAAAGGTCCCTTCCAACCCAAACTATCCTGGGATTCTGTGATAACTCATTAATCCTTTTCTCCTAGAATATCCCAAGCAAAGCTGGAGTTGTCTGGGATTTGTATTAGTGCAGCAGGACAGGATGTATTCCATGGAGCTCTCTGTGTATTTTGGCATTTTCCTATTTTCCCCCCTCTTTTTTTTAAAAAGAAACTGTGGTTTGTAGAAATGAAAACAAGTCCTTCTTGGCCAGGGAGGGTAATTAGTGTGAGTCACCTCCAGTCTCCCTGGGCAAGTACAGCGTGAGGAATTTGGTCATCTGCGAGATGAAACTGAAAGATGGGGACTTGCAGAGGCCACGCGTTGCTGCCTCTCTGGGCTGTGGTGATACTCTTCAGTGTTGTGGGTTTCATGCAAATACAATGATTTTCATCCCCCACCCCTGCTTCACACAAATTTTCTTGCTGTTCGTGTGCACTGCAGTAGATTTTACAGCACCATCCTAGGGAGGATAAAAATGTGACAGTTGGACTCACTTTAGAGTTACAGCTGTAACAGTTCTGTAATTCTGAGAAAAGATATGTTTGACCTTCAGGGATGATCTTATCCCAGGTTAGCAGAAATGGATGCTCTGTGCATCCACTTCTCTGAGCTGCTGACTTGTGGATTTTCCAGAAGAAGGGCCCCTCCATGGCACACAAATGGCACAAGGGCTGTTTTCCATGGTGCTCACTGTGGTGCAGATCCTCCTGCTCTGCAGGAGATCCAGCACGGCATCCTCACTGCTTCCACGCTGGATGTGAGGGACCAACCCTGGGGCTTAAATCCTGACTTGCTGAAGTCATTGTTTAGTCTTGCTTGAAGTGGGAGTAAGAGCCCGTGGATGCTGGCCACGAGTAGTTGTGAGTGGAGCGAGCTGCCTGCTTGGAGCGAGGGCTGCGACAGCCCCAGCAGATGTTTACACATCAATACGTGCAGCAGCTATCAGAAAATCTGGCGTGTGTGGGTGCCCACGCAGCCCTGGGCACGTTGTGTGCAAGCAGGAGGGCAGGAGCCATCCCTGTGCTCCCTTCCACCTCTTCCTGGTGGGATTCCTGCACTGGACCCTTCCCAGGGCCGCTCACCCCAACCCCATCCCAGCGCTTTCAATCCCTCTCCGTCAGACAGGAGCCCCAGACCTCCCCGTACAAGTTTAGCCTTTCAGCATGACCAGGTTGGCTGGCACACCGGAGGGATTTGTTTCCTTGCAAAGGCCACGCTGGCACCCAAAATCCTTTAATTCCCTGTAAAACTCCAGCAAATCTGCCACGAGCGAGGACTTGCAGGAGCTGTGGGCGTTGTGACACGCGGTGGCAGCCCCGGAGCCGTGGCTCCTGTCTCGAGGTGCCTGTGCAGACAGAGAGGCTTGGGAGAGCTTTATCAGGAGCAGGATCTTGGGCTCTGGCCAGGGAGAACAAAGCCTGAATTCCCATTCCACTCGCAGCCCCTGTCTGCTTCCCTTATATGTGAGGGCACTGATACTGTGCTGGAAAAAGCATCTGAAGGGAATGGCTGGGGCTGGTGCACGGTGCAGGCGCTCAAAATATGTCTGATGGTGATGTTTGGTTTGGTATTGCTTTGGTTTTCCTCCTGGAGGGGCAGCTCCACTCATTTCTGGTTAGGAAACTAAAAAAGCTGCTGCAGCCACAGCCTGCTTTGGGTCCTGTGTCCTGTGCGAGCTCTGAAGCTCAAAGTTCCCATTTTCCTGGTGTTTTGGGAGGTGGATTTTCTGTGATCTGCTGGGACATCTGAAGGAGGCCTCATGTAGGGGCAGCTGAGCATTGCCCTCTGGAAATGGTCAATTTGGGTTGTTCCTGGAGGGAGCTGAGCTGTAATTTGGGGTTGGGCTGTGCAAGGAGGTGGTGGTGGGCTGTCTGGCCTTTGCAGGACAGCCTTCCTGGTTTGGAGGAGCTCAGTGCCCATAGATTGTCCAACAACTGGATAAAAAAAGCATCCAGGGCTGGGTCAGTGCTCCTGCTGCTGCTGGGGGCACCCTGATGTTCTCTGGAAGTCTGGAAAATGAGGAGGCTTCAGCAGCATCTCTGCAGCCTCTTCATGACATCTTTACCAGCTCGGCCTCTGGCTTCCCAGAACAGCCCCAGCACCTCAGTGCCCCCTCCACCCCTTCCTTGGAGGTCTTTTCCAACATGAATGATTCTGGGATTAGTGCTCGTGTGATCCAGCAGGCTTTGGTTTGGTTCAGCTGAAGCCTCTCTCCTCTAGCCCGTCCCCCTCCGCTGAGGAGATTCCCAGGCTCGGCTCCAGCACCCAACGTGCTCTTCCCAAGCGGCACGATGGAGGCGGGAAGGGGTGTTATTCCTGTTTCTCTTCTGAGGGACCTACTAATTAGTTTCTGCTTTTAAAAGGCTTTGAAGCGCTCAGCCGAAACTTCTCTGGGAGCAAAAACTATGATTATTTATATTTATCCCATTTCCCAGAGCCTCGGCCCCGCCGCGGGATGCTCCGCCATGCCGCAGCTCCGGCCGCTGGGCGGATTGTCCCGCTCCCTGAGGGGTTTCTGACAGCACCTAGAGCTGCTCTGCCAAGCCAGAATGGCTTCCAAAGGGAGATGAGAGCTCAGGAGGTCCCACTTGGCCATCCCAACCCATGCCCGTCCTGCTGGAATGTGGTTGGCGTGGCTGGGATTGCAGCCCCCAGACTGATGAACAGCAGGCGCGGGGCCAGGGAAGGGAGCCTTGGACATCACGGTGGCGGCTGGAAGGGAATTCTGCCATCCAGTGATTTATGGGGTGATTTCTCCCAGATTCTCAGCATTTTTCAGGCTCTGGGGGAACAAAAAAAGGATTGCACACATGGCTGGGTGGAGGAGCTGAAAATGTGCAAGTTCTCAACCTAAAAATGAAAAAACAGAGGGTTTTTTCCCCCGTTTTTGTTCCAGCTTCCCTCACCCTGCTGCAGAGGGAACTTGGGAATGAACCTTCTACCCTGTGAGTGGAGCTGATGCTTTGCCCAGCTGGCAGCAGCAGGCAGAGGAAAAAGCCAGTCCCAACCAGACAATGCTCAGATTTTCATCAAACCTCTGGATTTTACAGAAAATCAATAGTGGGGACCTTCCCTTCCCCACCTTTTCCCCTGTGGTTTTCACCAGCTCGTTTCTCTCCCCATTTTCCAGCTGGTTGGGTACAGGCGTGGATGCTCCCAGAGATGCCAAGCACGACCCTGGGGTTTTGCTGGGTTTGGGTTTATCCAGGGCTCGTTTCCAAGAGGGAAGAAGTCCCAGCCAGGCTGTGGTTGATGACAGGTCTGGTGCTCTCAGAAGTGGCAGCCAACGTGGGCGGTGACGTTCGGGGCTCCTTTTGAAGCTCTATTTACATTGTTGTGTTCCTCAGACGTGCCAGGTGTAACGCAGGTACCTGCACGGCCCAGGAGCTGGAAAAGCCATGGATGTGCCTGGGAAAGCTCTGAGCAAGACAAACTGAGGTTAATGGAGACTGTTGGACTCGAAAACGTTTTAAAAACATCACCTTAATCTCTGAAAACTTTGGCGTTTAGAAGTAACTCATAAAAATGCCAGTGAAAAATACCCGAGTTTGGTTTTTCCAGTTTTCACCCTTGGCTGAAAAGTCCTTTCTAAAACAGGGGAGCTGGGGGAAAAACAGTGCTAAAATACCTTAAACTCATGTTCTGGGCTGTGGATTTAATGGCCAGGGAAGGTCCATTACAAGCAAACTCCATGAGTTTAGCTTGAAAATAAGCTAACTGATGATGACTTCCAAATTTCCGGGCAGAACTAAACATGGCATGTGTTTTGCTTTGAAGGATATAAAAAAAAATTAGCATGAGCTGATGATTTTGCAGAGTGGTTTCTTTTATGCAGAGAAAATTGTTTTCATCCTCATTCTTGGCATTGGCTCCTTGTCCTGTGTTGCTTTTGTTTCTTGGGCTGCCATGGAAATGTCCCCCTTTCCCCCCAGGCCTCTCCACACACCTCTTGCACCAGCTCTGGTGCTCGTCAGACCCTTTTTTTGAACTAATTTAATTAATTAACCCAGCGCAAGTGTTCTTCTGAGTTAATCATCTCCTGGGTTAACAAATTCAATCTGCTGGCGGAGGAGGCTGGGGAGCAGCAGAGCTCTGCTCCAGGGGAAAGGCTGGAAGAGGAGGACGAGGATTGTGGATATGGGGGTAGGGAGGGTTCCTCTCAGCTGTTTTTCCATGATTTTTATGGGATGGGTGAGCTGGTGTCCATGGCCGCCCAACAGCCACGTGAGGGTGGAGGAGTTGGAACCCGCAGTGACAGCGGTGACACCAGATTAATGACAATATAAAATCACATTCTTGTTTTATAACTGAGATGAGAGCTGGGCTGAATCCTTACATTCAGTGGAGTAAACCAGAAATCTGGGAGAGTTTGATGCTCTGCAGTACGGGAAGGTCCAGCTGGCTGTTCCCGTGGCTGACCTTGGCCATCGGCTGGGCAGCTGGTGACAGCTTTTCAGGGCCTCTGTGAACCAGGGAGAAGCTTTTCTTGGTGAAAGCTGGGACATTAAAGGATCCTCTGTTGATCCTGGGCTTTAAGGAAAATGTCCAGGAGGAAACCCAGGGCTGCCCATCCTGCTGCTTGCACCCACCTGCCTTTCCCCTCAGGAGTCCATTGTCCTGCCGTAACAGCAGCGTCCAGCTTCCCTGGAGAAACCAAGGAAGAGTTGGAGAAGGGGACTGAACTGTCCTGTGCTCACCAGGATTTTCACATGGAGAAGCTCCTGCCCAGCCTCCTGTGTCCATTCCCTGCTGGGATTAGGATGTTGCCCTAAATACACACAGTGGGGCCAACATTGGGGCACTCCTGTGGGCCAAGACAGGGCTCACCAGCCCCTCCAAGGTGCCCTCAGAGTCCCACCTGCTGCTCCCAGTGAGGATGGGCAGCCAGAGGGTGGCTGGTTTGTGTCCCTGGAGGGGCCCCCCGTGCTGGGGACAGCTCTCAGCCTCTCCCCAGCCAAAGGGGCCGTGCTGGGGTCGGTGCCGGTGGCAGGGGGGCTCTGGGGGGCACAGTGATGCATTCCAGCTGAAACTTGTAAGGCAGAGGTATTTTAAGTATATTGGCTTAAAGAAAATGGTTGTGAGCTTTGCTGGGGCAGATTGACAATTAATTTTTTTTTTCAGGGCCATAAAAATTCCATTTCTGCTGTAGAAGGTTTTAACTCCTTCCTTACCCTGGTGCTTGTTTCATGGGGTATTAATGGGGGATTATTTTAACTGATGGCTCCCCAGTGTACTGTTAATAGATTTTGGGGAAATGTATGTGTTCTTTGTGTTAGGCTTTTTATCTGGACCTTGTTCACAGTGACCTGTGTATGGCTGTAACCTTCCTGCTTCCCTGCTCCTGTGCGTTGGGCAGGATAAATCCAGATCTGTGCTGTGGCAGAGGGGAGGAAAAAGACTGAGCATGGATCTAGTAGTCCAAAAGTGGAATAAAACTGAATGGAAGGATGTGGAGAGAGGAGGTAACTGAGCTCCATGGCCAGCCACACACATGGAGTGTGAGGCTGCCCTGTGACACAGGACTACAGGAGGGAGGGACATGGAAATGGGGAGCGGGCTCTGTGGTGGGGGGACTTCAGAATATCCTGCTTTGTTTCCAGGTGCCCAGATGTGCATTCAAGTCCCCATCACATCTGGAGAGTGCAGTGATTTATTTTTTATGTGCATGCTCTTCCCTATGGGCACCTCTTAAATGTGTTTTGAGAAGCTCTTCCTTGCAGCCATCTATTGAGGGGGCCATTTGACCTGCTGAGAGGAGGTTTGGTGGCTTTGGAAAAGCCAAAGAGTGAATCAGAGCCATTTCTTTCATGTGTTTCGTGATCTGCCCATGTTTTCCATCCTGCTTTTAAGTGCAACATCAAGCAGTGGGGCTGTGCAGCGTTTTGTTTTGGAAAAAAGCATCTTTCTTTTCTCTTTTAAAGCACTCCTTTGAACTTTACTGGCATAAAACGCTGTCAAATCACAAATAGTCTCAAACCTCAAGTTATTTTCTTTACCTCCACACTCTGCAGGGAGCGACAGCAGCAGTGCTGCTAACGCTGAGAGGATTTACAGTGTTTGCTCTCTGCATTTATTCCCAGACCCAGATTCCTTTTGCCTGAGCCATGCAGGAGCCTTTTCCCTTTAAATTCTGGGTTTGATTCTCCTATCTTGTTCCTTTATCTCTAATTGTTTGAATTTACTTCGGGATGTGCTGTGAGGCATCGCTGCCGCGGAGGAAGCGGCGACGCAGAGGAAGGAGTAAACACGAGGCAGGGTTTCAGCCCCTCCATCTGATGGATGAAGGTGGCTTTGATGGAGGAGATAGCCCTGACGCCAGCCCCTCTGGAGCTGCTACAAGTTGTAGCTGCCTACAATGATAGTTGTTAAAAACCCGTCCTGTACCACTGCGGGACTCAAATATTTTCCTTTCTTCAAAAAGAATGCTAACAAGCCCGCCTCTGTTCCAGCAGAAGTGGGAGGGAGAAAAAACAGAACAAAAAATGGATTTTCTTGTCTGTGCATAAAGGGCAGCATGGAAAAAAAGAGGAGGGAAAAGTGGAATATTTATTTAAAAGGCAGAGGAGGAGGTGGTGTTGTGCCGGCCGCCCCTGCGCTCTGCAGAGTGGTAGCGGCTAATAGCTGGAGGCAAAAGTAGTACTTGGCAGGGGATGAGACACAGCACAGGCCCCCCTGATTTGGGGTCTTGCTGAAGTGCTTGTTTTATGTCAGGGCTGCGGGATGAGTTCATCTTTGCAGGATTTGGTTGAGTGCACTGGGAGATAAAAGGAGGGAGAGGAACCCACCACGGCACAGGGAGCGCTGGGAGAGGGACCCTGCGACAGCTTCCTGCGGGCAGGGACTGCTCACATGGGCCTGTAACTGTCCCTTTTCAGGGCTTTATTTCCCTGTGGGTTGCTTTTTTTGGATTTTAAAGACTTTCCCCTGGCCTGAAGAAGTGGATTGAAAGGAAACTTCTCACTTCTTGAGGTGCAGTTACCTAAAACTCACGTCCTCACCTGTTTGAAGAAGCACAGGACATCTCTGGGAGTGCTTTGAGCTGACAGAGCTGTCACTGCCAGGCAGGAGCTGTGGGATGACAGAGATGAGGAGCACATTGGCAGGGGGATGCATTCATGGATGGATGGAGGGACAGGACGGAGTGAATTTCCTGCTATAATTTGCATGGAAGTGCTTTTAATGAAGCTATTTCACATGCATGTGAAAGCAGGAGGTGTAACAAGCCCTTCCCCTGTTTTCATGGATGATTTTGCCCAGATATTTCCAAGTTCCTGTAAAGCAGAGATGGCACCAGGGCTGGTGGCACCTCCATCACAGTATTCTTGTAGGATAAGCACTGTTTTCCTCTCGGCTTTGCTTTCTTTGCTTTCCCCACCTCATATATTAATTTGCAGTAAACCATGGGAAACTCCTATTTAAATGTTTATTGCTGACCGTTCCCCTGGTGAATTGAGCTGCTGGGGACACTGGAGGTTTGAAGCTGTCCCATCTTTAATCTGTAAGGGAAATGCAGGGGCGGAGCAGTAGTTTCTTAAAAATGTAATAACAAAACCAACGTAGCTAATGGGCATGGAGGGCTTTGAGGAGATTGGGAGGTTAAACAGATGCAGAGCTCAGTAATTGCTACCAGCCTCCGGCCCCGGCACATGAAAGGCCCTGAGCTGGTCTGTAGCCCCCAGATCCACTGGAGTGGGACAACAGCAAAACTCAGCATTTGGCAGAGCTTTGGAAAGGCACTGGGAGCATCTGTAGGATGTCCCAGGGAGGAGATGACTGTGGAAACTAGATGCTGTGGAAGATGGATGGGTCTCTGAGCACTCTGGTTTAGTGGAAGTTGCCCCTGTCGATGGCAGGGAGATGGACTGAGATGGTGTCCCAAAAATGTGACCTGTAGTGGGCTAAGGGGCTGGTTCAGGCTGATGAGCATTGCCCACAGCAAAGGGCATCCTGCTGCCTCTCCGCCTGCCCCATCACCCCCTCCCCCATGGCCCTCCCCTTAAATTTGTATAGTTACAACTCCAGTTAAACTCCAACAAAGCCGCTTAATTCAAAGCTGGTTAATGGGGAGGGGAGCCCGGTTCCCTCCAGGGTAATTTGAGCCTGAAAAGAAGCGGGGCTGGAGGGCTGCGCCTGAAATCCGGTGTGTCAATGGGGGCTCTGGAGCAAAATAATGGCATCACCCCACAGGCGAGTTAATGGGACATGATGGCACGGAGGCACCGGGGTCAGCAGGCCGCGGGCGCGTGAGGGATTGTCAGGGAGCTTAATGCCGGCCACGGAGCGCGGCTGGCTCGGAGCAGAGCTCCTTGCTGGAAATTCCACGGCAGTTTTCTGTTAACCGGTGTGGTAGGAGCAGGAATGATGTTCAGCAAGTGGTTAATTTGCCCTCTTTGGGGCTCCTTCTTTTCCTGTCTTCCTTCTGGAGACATCATAAATTCTGGAGGCATCATAGATTAAACAGATTTCTGGCAGCCTGCATCCCTCCCGTCTTCCCTGAATGTAATTCCTAGAAAGAAGAGACGTTTCTCATTGTCTGGAGAGAGTTCCAATGGGTTTTTAGAAGGACATGTATAGTTCATAGCAGCTACTCCCCCTTGGCATGAAACGCTTCCTCAGATTTCATGTTCCCCATGGGAACATCAGCATCGCTGTCAGAGAATATTACACAGCGGAGACACCCGGCGGGTCACTCATCCAGGCACGTCCTGGACATCCCGCTGGGGTCAGCTCAGCACAAGCTGGGCTTGGAAAGTGGGGATACAGGAGCACAGTGGTGCTGGGGAGCCTGGGGAGCCGCCAGGCTCAGGGCTGGCAGAGCAACACTGGGGCAGTGTTTGTGCCGGCTGCAATGGGAGGAATGCAGATATCCTGAGGACACGGGGGCCCAGCTGCTGCATGCAGGGTTGGACATTAATTTGGAGAGAGAAGGACGTGCTGAGCTCATGGGAGATGCTGGGTGTCGTGTGGGGTCTGCAGCCTGGGCTTGAGCCGCCGGTCTTGGTGGTATTTGACGTAACTGGAGACAGTATTTGGGTTGAACATAAGCTTTGGAGTGAAGATGGACTTTGGGTTGAGCACAAGTTTTGGGTTGAGCACAGACTTCAGGTTAATAGAACTTTTGAGTTGAACACAAATTTTGGGTTAAACACAGATTCTGGCTTGGACACAAATTTTGGGTTGAGCGTGAAGTTTGTGTGGAACACAAGTTTTGGGTTGAGCACAAACTTTGGGTTAAATACATGTTTGGAGCTGAATAGAAGTTTTGGGTTAAATACAAATTTTGGGTTCGGTGTGAAGTTTGTGTTGAACACAAGGTTTGGGTTGAGCACCATCTTTGGGTTGAACATGAAGTTTATGTTGAACACAGAGGTTGGGTTGAGCACAAGTTCAGTTCTCACCGAGCAAAGCTGATGGGTGGGAGGAGCTGTTTCCCAGCCTCCATCCCTGTCGTTTCCCAGGTGATCCCAGCACGCCTGACTCTCTCTCTCTCCCCACAGACGCCAGCACGTCGCCCGATGCCGTGAAGAGGAGCCATTGGTGCAACGTGGCCTACTGGGAGCACCGGACGCGCGTGGGCCGCCTCTACACAGTGTACGAACAGTCTGTCAGTATCTTCTATGACCTACCTCAAGGAAACGGCTTCTGCCTCGGACAGCTAAACCTGGACAACAGGAGCGAGACTGTGAGAAGGACTCGAAGTAAAATCGGCTACGGGATTTTACTGAGCAAGGAACCGGACGGGGTGTGGGCCTACAACCGCAGCGAGCATCCCATCTTCGTCAACTCCCCGACACTGGACATCCCCAACTGTAGGACTCTGATCGTGCGCAAGGTGATGCCGGGCTACTCCATCAAGGTGTTTGACTACGAGAAGTCCTGCCTGCTGCAGCACACGGCCGAGCTGGATTATGCAGACGGGCCCTACGACCCCAACAGCGTCCGGATCAGCTTCGCCAAGGGCTGGGGGCCGTGTTATTCCAGACAGTTCATCACGTCGTGTCCGTGTTGGCTGGAGATCTTACTCAGCAACAACCGATAATGGTCAGCCTCTGGCAAAAGGAGAACAACAAAAAAAACAAAACACACACACAAAAAAAAAAAAGACACAGACTATCCCAAATATCATCTACCTAGATTTAATATAAAGTTTTATATATTATATGAAAATATATATTATACTTGTAATTATGGAGTCATTTTTACAATGTAATTATTTATGTATGGTGCAATGTGTATATGGACAAAAAACAGAAAATGCACTTTGGCTTATATAATTCTTTCAATACAGATTTTTTTTTAAAAAAAACAAAGAAAAATTATACAGCAAAAATAGGAGAAAGCCCTAATTTTGATGTATGGTTTTTTGAAATATTATTAATACCCAGACAAAAAGCTAATACCAGTCACTCATTGATAATAAAGTATTCGCATTATGGGGGGGGATTTAATTGTCTTTTTTCTTCCCCCCCCAGCTGAAGTTGGCAGCAGTCAGGGGGTTCCAGGGGGCAGCTGCTGTCTCCCATCTCAGCCAGGACCCTGGAAAACCAATAAATGAGTTGGAAGGCTGCAGCTGGCTCCAAGGTGAGGGTGAGTGAGGCCAGTTGGAGAGCCAGGGAGCACTGGGAAGAGGTGAGAGGAAGCTCTCCCATAGCTGTTCTCACTCAGGGCTGTCTGATCTCTGTGATAACATAAAACGTGGTGGGAACATGGTGAGGCTGAGGGTGCACATCCATGTTTGTACAAATAGTTCTTCATCAGTGTTAATCAGTGGGTATCAGAGAAAAGCAGAATATTCCATGGCCACAAAGCTGCCCAGCAGGACCGGTTTGGATTATCGGCCTTACCCTGGGGTTGTCTGTGAGTCCAGCATGTCCCGGACGTGTCTGATGGTTGAGAAACAAATGGAGGTTTTGGACAACTCATGGTTGGGTGGATCCTCCTTTGGAGCATGCCCTGGATTTCGGGAACGTCTCCAGTGCCTTGGCGGAGGTGCCTTGGAGGAGTCGTGAGCTGCTTTGTCCCATAGATCTCCCAGTCTGTCGTCCAGGCAATAAATGATCCAGGAGTGTTTGGGAAGAATATATTTACTCTGAGGAGCAGCTGCAGCCAAAAAAATGTCCTGGTCAGTTGTGCCTGTCCTGGCTGATTTACTCTCCCTGGAAATCCTGGATAAAATCAGCCCCTTTGCTGACTTGTGCTGGGCCTGGCAGGGGCAGGTTGGATACAGGCTTTGCTTGGTCGAAGAAGTTAGTTATTGCCAGGGAGTAGCCCTGCCAAGTCCTAGAGTTCTACAAATCCCTGTACTCTGATTTCCATAAAATCCCAGCCTCTGGAGCCCAGTGACTGGGAAGCTTTCAAGGCTGCAGAGGATGTTTTTGTCACCTTCACTTTTGCAGAGAAAAAGATGCAATGAGACATCAAAGAGTTAAATAGGACCTAAATTTACTACTCAAAAGCCCTCCTGGTGCGTGTCAGGGTCCTGCATTTTGGCATCTGGACTTGGTGTTCCTGCCACAGCCACGAGGGAGGATGGGGAATCCCGGAATCCTGGAATGGTTCGGGTTAGAAGGACCTTAAAGCTCATCTTGTCCCACCCTCTGCCATGGGCAGGGACACCTTCCACCATCCCAGGGTGCTCCAAGCCCCGTCCAGCCTGGCTTTGGACACTTGCAGGGATTGAGGAAGGTGGGGGCTGCATCCCACAGGGAAACACAGAGACCTGGGCGGGTGCTGGGAGAGACCCGAGCAGGGAATGTCGCAATGACATTCCCGGAGTAATTTTTCAAATTATAACCATATTTGATATTTAATTGGGACCACATTGGTTGAATTCCTGCAGCATCAGTATTAATACTTGACATCATTAATTTTTGTTTGTGTTACAGCCATTCTTAGGGAACGGTGTCAAAACATGTCACTCTCATTTAAAGCAGCTTTCAAGAGCTTTGCAGGGGTTTTTTTATCCCTTTGGCTTAGGTTTGGTGGGTCCTGCCAAACCACCCACCTCCCTCGCTGTATCGCTTTCACACAGTCAATCAAGAGGCCATTTTTATGTTTTGGGGGCTTTTTTAAAGAGATTTTTGTTAATGCTGTCCTCATGTTACTTGGGAAGCACCAGCAAAAGGCACTTCTCCCCATTTCCTTTGTTTCCTTTTCTTTTTCCAGCATTTCCTACCACCACATTCCCACCTTCCCTCCCTGTTCTCCTCCTCCTCCTCGTGCAGCAGTGCCACCATTTTCCACTTTCTACCCATTTCATCCATATTTTGGACAAAACAGCACCAAGGATGGATTTGAGGGTTACCTCCGGGCTTTCCCTTGTACAATCCACTGATGGTGCTTAATTCTCCTTTTTTCATTGCTCATGCACTTCCCCAGGAATAAATCTGGAATTTTATTTCAGTTGACAGCAGGGCATTAAAGGGAATAAAAAAGGATTTTATGGTGAGGCAATGAAATAAGACATGAAGTATCCTTTTCTGTCTCATTTTGCCCCTTTAATACCTCATAATCATTGAAACTCAGAACACTTTAAAGGAGCTTTAGGACTTCAAAGCTATTGAACTTCACACTGGACCCTCTCAGAGCTCAGCTGGAGCCTCCCCTGTGCATCTCCCGCACTGGGTTTGGACCTGGGGGCTGGGAATTGGCACCTGGAGCAGCCCTTGGGGTGGCTGTGGCTGGAGGGCACTTAATGAGGACAGAGGAGTTCATTCCCTGCCCGGTTTGCTGGAGCAGCTGGACGTGGTTGGGTTTGATTAATGAGCTGATGGGTCTCTGCTGTGCTGCACCCACAGCTGCGGCTGTTTGCCCATCTGCCCCAGCCCCTATAAAAGCAGGATGGCCACAACCTCTCTCTTTTTTGAGCAGTCTCCTAAGCTGCTCTGACTGGGGTTTTTCCTGTTTCCTGGAGGAATCGTGGTCTCCCAACACCCGAGGTAAGTGGTGCTTTCGCTGTTGTTCCTTTAGGGTCTGTGTGGTGTTACAGCATTTTGAGGGTACAAATTAAAGTACCCCCTTGGCAGGAGGCTGCTGGGCTGTGCTTGGGCCGAGCTCCTGAGGCTGCTGTGGGTGCCTCAGGGCTGGGGAGCTGCAGCTGGCTCGGCTTTGTCCCGAGAAGGCTGTTGGGTCACCCCTGTGGTTACAAATCCCTAAGGGCTTTTTTGGAGGTATGTTTGGGCAGTGCAGCGGGGAAGCGAGGGGGTTTTTATCTCAGTAGCAGTGCTGGAACACCGATTGTGCTGCACTCGGGTCAGACTGAGCTCAGGGAGCTGCCTCTGCTGCTCGTTAGCGCCACGCTGGGTGTCTGGAGCACCCCTCAGGCCCAGGGCAGCGAATCCCTGAGCAAACACATCTTTGTCCTTGTGCCGAGGGGCCCCAGCCAGGCACTGATCCCGGAGCTGCTCTGGCTTATCAGTGGCTGTGCAGAGATGATGGTTTGTTGCAGGCCAGGGCTGTTGCGTGGGTTTGGTGCCTCAGCTGGGCTCCAGCTGGTGAGAGTCGCCCCTCCAAGGCAGTGACTCCTCAGGTAGAGCTGCCCCAGACCACAGCCCTCAGATTGCCTTGGCATGGAGGAGTCAGATCTTGATGCTGCAGCAGAGCCTGGGATGAGTGGTCTGACTCACCTGGCTGCTTTATGGATCATCTGTGGGGGTGGTGGGACAGGGAGATGTTCTGAGATGGTGCTGAGGCAGCGAAACTCGCTGGACACCTTTTTCTGTGAGTGCCTTTGGTGGAGGCATCAGCTGGATTCTCCTGGTGTTACAGGGGCAACCAAGAGGCTGAAGGCTGCACAGTTCGTGGCTTCCCTGTGCCAAATACACCCCAAGTCCACTCCAGTGGAAGTCCTGAATTAATAATTCTAGTATTGGACCTGAGTCCTTGCAGGCTTTGGTGTATAGAGTGTGTTTATTTGATGAGATCCTCTTAATTTAGCAATAATGGGTTTTAAAACTCTGCACTGGGCTGAGGAAGAGCAGCCAGTTGCTACTGCTGGGTCCCAGAGGCTGCTGCTCCTCCTGTGAGCAGGCATTCATCATCCCTGTCCTTGACTTGCATTGCTGCTTGTGAAAAATGCTTTTCACCAGCCAGAAAGGAAAAGAAATTAATGCTAAATTCACCCACTCTCAGCTCTTCTTAAAAAGAGAGGCTGAGATCCCTTTGTGGCACAGGTTTAGCCAGTTTTACAGTAGCTGCCAGTCTTCAGGCCATAATCCTTCTTCTCAGGGCTTTATCTCCTGTAAAAGTGGGGGGTCTTGTTCAATGCATAATTCAGAACTGGGTATTTATTGCCCCCCAGGCATGGGCTACCGAGGGAAAAGAAACCAATCCCTATTGGTGCAGAGGGAGGAGCTGTGGGTTTGCTCTGGGGTGTGGTGCTGCTTGGCCTCATGCGCTGTGTGAGCGGTGGAGCGTCTCCAGCTCTTTGGGATGTGGGTTAATGCCTTTAACAGAGCAGCAGAGCTGCTCACACACCTACCTGTGCTTCCCAAACCTTCTGTGGCCCTCCGGGCTCGGGCTCTGCCTGCTCTGGGGTGGGATTGGAGTGGAGGAAGAGCTTTAACAGCTGCCCAGGCTGGTCCTGGGTCAGAGGATGGAGCTGCTGGTGCCTCTGAGGGTGGGGTGAGCCTCAGTAGCCAGAGGGAGGCTGTGGGGGTTTTCCCTGACAAACACCAGGACAAAACGTCTCATCCAGGTAAATGCCCTGTGGAGGGAGCTGGCTGTGGGGAGCTGCTGCCGGTGCAGGGCATGGCCTGGGGGCTTGGGGAGAGTGGCTGGTGCTGAATCTGCTGTGCCCTGGCTGGTTTAAGCTCAGCTTTCTGAGGAAATGGGAATTGGGTGGCTGCAGAGCTGTGCTGGGGGATGAGAGGTCCTGGTGCCTCCTCCCAGCATGTCCCTCCTGCCCTGAGCTGTTTGGGAGCAGGAACTGCGTGGTGGGAGAACACGGATTTGGTGTCATTGATGGCCAGCATGGACCACGAGCTTCCTAGAAAGCAAAAATAAGGATTCACCTCTATCTCCCCTCACTTGAGGTGGGCTGGGGGTACCTGGCACTGCAATGGGGAGCCCACAGCACCACAGGCTGCTGGGTGACATCTGGGGCTGGTCCAGCACCCCAAAACTGCATCCAGGAGCCTGGTTGAGTGCAGAGCATCCCGAGTTATTTCCTGTAAATAACTCCTTTTGCTTCCCTCAAAGGTCTTACTTTCCGTCTGGAGTGTGATGAGGCATTACTTGCTGCTTTGTGGATAATCCTTCCCATATTCCTGATTTATGGATGTGCTGGTGCGATGCACAAAGTGGCATCTGTGCTCTGCACACTGTGGGAACAACCCAAAATTGCTCTGAAACTCGACTGGCTTACAATTATATTGGATTCTATTAAATTAAAACACATAGCACATATATTACACAATAAACCACAGCTATTTCATGGATCAAATTAAGTTTTATTTGGGCAAATTACAACCTTTCTTACAGTTGGGCCTTTGTGAAACCATTCCTTTTTAATAAAAACAGGCATTTTTGGCAAATGCTCTTAAAAGTGTGCATTCCCAGTAATTGCATATACTGTTGCTATTCTTCCTGGGATATATGTGGCTAATTATCTTCTGTTTAGGATAGGTTTCAATGAGTGGTATCTTCCCTTTGCTCCTCCCCCACGCCTCCCTTTTGCTGGAATTTCTTATTGCTTTCCATTTTTATTAGCTTGGCTATGGAAGAGAGCAGAGGGGGGAAAAAAAATCTTCTCATTAAAAGCAGGAGCGCTTTTCCCGGAATTTCTTGGGGAAACGTGACTCTCGCAGCCTCCCTCCAGCTCTGGCTCAGGGGGACACAGGGCTGAGGGGGACGAAGCTGAAAATGGACCTTGGAGAAGTGGGATGGAGCTCTGGGAGGGTGGTGGGAAGTGCATCCCACTTGTGGAGGCTGGTGGAGAGGCAAAGCGTCAGAGAAAATAAAGGTGTTTGTTGAGGAGGGGCTTGGGGGCTCCAGCTGCCGTGGAATTGCACCTGGGGGTTGGATTTTCCTGCTTGCCTGAGAAGATGCAGGCTCTGGTTATGGGCTTTGGGGCTGGGACAGCTCGTGCAGTTCCTTATTAAAGCAGGGTTTTGTTCCTGCTGCTGCGTCTCCCTGCGCAGGGACAGGAAGGGGGTGTGGGATGGCACGTCAGACCCCATGGAATGTCTCTGGCAACGGCTCGTCCTCGCACAGTTTTGGTTAAAAGCAAGGCAGTGCTTCAGGAATTGTGGGGATGGACAGGCAGGGTGGCTCATTCCCATGTTTCCTTAGGAAACTCGGCTGAGAAATGAACCCCCCCAGCTCCTCTCTGGATTTGGGAAGTGCTGCTCTGCTGCTTTTCCTGCCTCTCACTTTCCGCTCACTGCCAGGCCAGGCTTGGAGCTACCAATTTTTTTCTGGGAATAATTTTTCCCACAGTATTTTCAGCTTGGACAGGGAAGTGGAGGAAATGTCCTCAGTGCTGCCTTCCTCGGGTAATGCCAGGGTGATTTCCAGACCCCCAGGATGGAGATAAAGGGTGGAGCAGCCTCCAAGCTCCCCAGTTCCCAAACCCAGCAAATGTCAGGCTCATGTTTCCTGCCCCAGCAGCGCTTGGGATGTGGGAAGGGTGCTCAGCCTGGTGGGATGGGATGATGGAGCTGTTCCTGTGGATGTCCAAAGCACATTGCATAAAACTTCAAAGCTTTCTGTCAGCTTTCCAAATCCTTCTGGGCACCATTGTCAGGAGATCAAGAAGGTTTATGGAGCCTCCCAGATCACATCTGGATGCTGTTTATGGGATTGTGTTTGGTGTGATCACATCTGTGGGAGGGGTTAGCACTGGCACTGGGAGCTGGTCTGGGAATGCCAGGGCCATGGACATCTCCCTGTCCTGTGGTCACGGAAAGGAACCCCAGAGCTCATGGTTTCCTTGTTGCTTTAAAACTGCTGCCAGGGGTTTCCTCAGAGGTTCCTCCTCTGTGTGTTGGTGCTTCCCAGCTCCTTCCCTCCACAGCCCTGGCAGTGCTGGGAGCCTCAGCACCCTCCAGCTGCCAGTTTGAGTTGGGTGAGAAGCTGGTGGCCTTGTGCCAGCTGTGGTGGGACTGTCTGGGTGCTCCACTGTGCTGACAGAGAGTGGACACCAACCTGTGACACAGGAAAGAGGAAAGGAGATCATTCTCTCCATATGAAACACTCACAGAAACTCCTTTATTGATTGATTTTTAAATTTTCTTTTAACAATAAAGTGTCTCTGGCCTATTGCCTCTTCCCAGAATGTCTGAGATGGGGTTTGCCATTGCCAGTGCCATAGAATGTGTGATAGTGGTGCAGGAGACAGTGGCACTTGCTCAGTGCCCAGTGTCTCTGCACCCCATGATGGGGCAGGCGCCAAATGAAATGGCCACAGAACATTTTTGATGACCTGCCTGTGTCACTCAGCAGCAGTGGCAGCAGGTCACAGCCTGGCTCTGTGCCCTCCAGCCTGGCATCCCAGGGAAGAGCATGTGCAGTGGGCGAGAAGAGGGATGGAAGCAAAGGGAAGAGTCCCCAGAGCTTCCCTTGCAGGTTTTGGAGGGAGAAGATTCTGCACCTTGTCCCTGCTGGTCTCTTCCATCCAACATCCTCCGTCATTGTCCATCTCTGATGGTCTCGGTCTCAGTCTCAGCACTGGGCGAGTCGGGTCGTGGGTGGCACTTGGGACACGAGGCTCTCCAGGCTGGTGGCACAAACCCCTGTGAGAAGGGAACTGAATGACCACCCCCCAAGGGCTCTGTGTGGAGCAGTGCTGGGCCTCCTCCCCTGGCAGCAGGGATCTGTGTTCACTTTGGGGATGCAGAATTGAAACCACAACCCGTTTCTGGGGAAGCTCCATGGTGGGTGTGAAGTGCCTTCTCCCGAAGGATGCTGGGGGGAAGGGTGAGAAGAAAACCCCCACACGTCTCTGGAAATTGCTTTCCTTCCTCTTCTCCTTCCAAAATAGCATAATTAACAGAAATAAACTTCTCAGTGCTGCTAATTTTGAAGGCCTGAGTGCCAAGCTGGAGCACGCAGGGCTGCATGGAGCAGGCGCCGAGCGCTGGGAACAGTTAATNAGTGCCATAGAATGTGTGATAGTGGTGCAGGAGACAGTGGCACTTGCTCAGTGCCCAGTGTCTCTGCACCCCATGATGGGGCAGGCGCCAAATGAAATGGCCACAGAACATTTTTGATGACCTGCCTGTGTCACTCAGCAGCAGTGGCAGCAGGTCACAGCCTGGCTCTGTGCCCTCCAGCCTGGCATCCCAGGGAAGAGCATGTGCAGTGGGCGAGAAGAGGGATGGAAGCAAAGGGAAGAGTCCCCAGAGCTTCCCTTGCAGGTTTTGGAGGGAGAAGATTCTGCACCTTGTCCCTGCTGGTCTCTTCCATCCAACATCCTCCGTCATTGTCCATCTCTGATGGTCTCGGTCTCAGTCTCAGCACTGGGCGAGTCGGGTCGTGGGTGGCACTTGGGACACGAGGCTCTCCAGGCTGGTGGCACAAACCCCTGTGAGAAGGGAACTGAATGACCACCCCCCAAGGGCTCTGTGTGGAGCAGTGCTGGGCCTCCTCCCCTGGCAGCAGGGATCTGTGTTCACTTTGGGGATGCAGAATTGAAACCACAACCCGTTTCTGGGGAAGCTCCATGGTGGGTGTGAAGTGCCTTCTCCCGAAGGATGCTGGGGGGAAGGGTGAGAAGAAAACCCCCACACGTCTCTGGAAATTGCTTTCCTTCCTCTTCTCCTTCCAAAATAGCATAATTAACAGAAATAAACTTCTCAGTGCTGCTAATTTTGAAGGCCTGAGTGCCAAGCTGGAGCACGCAGGGCTGCATGGAGCAGGCGCCGAGCGCTGGGAACAGTTAATTATTACCCAAACGGGGTCTGAGCGGGGCTGAGAGCACTGAAGAATTATGAAACTGTAACGAGGGAGGCCCATTCTTGGCAAACACTTCCGTGATTCAAATGCTGGGGAATTCAGCATGTTTTTCTCTTTCTTCTGAGGACTCTGTGAGCCAGCCCATGGTGCAGCTCTCATGGTGGGGATTGAGTGGGACCATCAGTCCAGGGAAGCTGGTGCTGGAACAGCTTCTGCAGCTCTTCTATCACAGCAACGGTTTAAAAATGGCTTTGGCAAGTCCATAATTAACCCATTATTGTGTCTTAGAGCTGCTGAAATTGTGAATTCCTGGATGTGAGGTTTGGTGCTGGGTCTGCAGGAGAAGATCTCTTTGCAGCCCGTGCAGGAGCAGGTGCTTGAGGATGGTCACAAGGGATGTTCTGCTTTGCTCTCACAGTCTCCCACCAGGAAAGTCCCTGCTGAGCTGTGTTTCTGCTTCATGAGATCCCCTCTGCTCGTGGCTTCTGCTGTTTCACGAGGGCAAATTCTCCCCTCCTCCAGCTGGTTGTGCTGGTAGAGAAATCCCTGATAGGATCCATGCTCTGCTGCAGAAAGTGGCTGCAAGGAGCCTCTGACATTGCCCTCCATCTGTGGGGACGTGATGGGAGAACTTCCTTCCTCTCTGCTTCCCAGTTTTCTCAATCCCTGCAATCAGCCAGCTGGGTCAGACCTGTCCCCTGTGCTGGGGTTAGACAAGCAGGATTTGTGCTGCTGTTGGGATCAGTAACCCATGGAACTGCAGGGCACGTGTAGGAACTTGGGCAGGAGTCTCCCAGCACCTGTGGTGGCTTTGAGTGTGTGGTGCCCTGATGGCAACTGAGCTCACTATTGCTTTTCCCTTAAAAAAAACTTGATAGCCTTGAATTCCTGCTCAGGAAACCTCTCACAAAAATGTGCACGTGGGCTGGGATCAAACAAGATGAAAGGGGTTGTGTGGTGATTTTTGGAGTTAACCAACATGGTTGGAGCTTTTTAGCCTGAAATTAGACAAGCTGAGATGAGGTTTCCAGAAGGCTTTTGATAGCAGCTTAATGGTCATAAACTTTGGTTTATTAAATATAAAAGAAAGCTCTAGAAAAAAAGCACATTTTTTTAATGTGATGTTGTGAAATGTTTCCTCCAAGATAAGTGGTAGTGTGTGGAGGGAGGGTGGGAGGTCAGAGCTGCTCCTTGAGTAAGACTTGGGCAATCCTTCCTCTCTCACCAATCTACAGTCACCCCTCAGAGACCCCTCCCGGGGGGTTTGGGCTGATTTGGTGCCACGCACCTGAGGAAGGGAGACCAAGTCAAGGCTCATGAGGCCTCTGCGCATCACCTCTTGGAGCAGCAGCCCCCGAGCCAATGGAAAACCAGCAAAACAACTCTGAATCCTCCATGTGGGCAGGAAAATGCAGCAGATGGGCTTGGAAAGCTCAGCCTGCTTCTTGCATGGTAGAGAATGGAAACTTCTGCAGCAACACTGGGCATGTTCATTCATTTCAGAAACACCTCTGGGGTCATTGTTCTGAGATGGGCTGGGAAATGCTCTGTTCCCCTATAGGATTGTTGGGTTGGAAGGGACCTTAAAGATGCCGTAGTTTCCACCCCCTCCTTTAGACCTGGTGTTGGTATCAAACTCCTCAGGTGGATGAGGAGAGGGAAGGATGTGGGGATTGGGCTTTATTTAAGGCTCTGAGGCTTTGTGTGTGCACAAGTTCAGTGCAGCAGTGGCCCCACGGTGGGGTGTGGGTTTGGGCTGAGGTTTGGGGTGTTCTGACCCTTTTCCACTTCTCTGCGCAGCCTTGCCTTGCTCCATCCTGTCCCATGCCTGGGCTGGCTGATGTCCCCAGGCACGGTGGGGGTGACACCACCAAACTGGGGAGCACCAGGGAACCCATGGAGAGCCTTGAGCTCACCATGGAGCTGCACCAGTGTGGAGGGATCGGGTGAATCCGAGGGGCTGTGATCCCACTGTCCCTTTGTGGCACTGCCCTCGCCCTACAGGGGATGTTTCTGAGCACTGGGAAAGCTGCTGGGGCTGAATCCCCTCCCTGCCTGGCCCCAGCATCCACCCTGGTTGAGCAAGGCAGGTCCAAGGTCAGCATCCCCCTCCAGGGCTCTCCCACTCCTCAGAGGTCACTCGTGCCGAAGCAGAAAAACAGTGCAGCAAAGCAGAATTGCTGCTTGACTTGCTTTTTTTCATTAAAATGGGAGGCAGGGAGAAACATCAAAATCAACCCCCTGCCCCCACAAATCCTGCCCTTGTCTCAGAGTATTAAAAACATCCTGGAGCTGAGGCCATGCCTGTGTTCCTCAACGCTGGAGGAGGATTTCTGCCAAGACACTGACCCCTTGTGGATTTTGCAAATGTCTTTGAATCTCTTTTTTCTCTTCGAAAGGCAAGAGGAAAAAAAAACCCAAAACCCTTTCAAACCTTCGCTTGGTCCTTTTCAATCCAGAGCTATCAGAAGATTTATTATTAAACGGAGGCTGCAGGGTGATTTATGGAATTACAGCTGAGCCGCATTGTGTGCTGGTTACAAATTGCACAGATATTCCATGGGACGTGAGCTCCAACGAGCACGGGATATATTACACTGCAGGGAAAAGGGGAGCTTAAAACCAGCTGGCCGACTGTAACAACTACAGCCACTTCTCTTTGAAGAGGAGATGATCTCCATCTGGGTTTAATACAAACCATGATGGACTGACACCGGCTCTCGGAATATCTTATACAAATGGGATAATTTCTGCTTGGTTTTTTCCAGAGCTGTCGCACTGCTTTATTCAGTGTTTTATTCCTTTTTTTTTTTCCCTCTCTGTTGTTTCTTCATGTTGGCCACTCCTTGTTGAGCTTTATAAACTGCTGAGGGTGGTTTCTCAGCAGAGGAAGGGTTTTCTCTGAGTGGGGAAGGCAATGCTGCGGTACCATGTGTGGAACCACGGAGCTAAATTGGCTACCTAGAAATACACCCCAGATGTGAATAGGGAAAAGGAAGCTGGAACCCATTATCAGGAAGGATGTGTCTCCTTTGGAGTAAATCCCTCCCATGGAGCCCCCTCCTCTGGCTGTTCGTGGCTCCAGGAGGAGCCAGCCATGAGCCCCAGTGTGGTGGGGGTGACGTGGATTGGGGACACCCCTGGAACCTTCCAGGCAGCACAAGGTGCTGAAGAGCCAGGCTCTGTGGGTTGTTAAAGCCCTGATGGTGCTCTGAAGATGAATCTCCAACATCTGTTGGTGTAAAATCCTCATCTCTCCACAAAGGAATGTCCTGGCCACGTTTTGGTAGCCCATGAGTGGGAGGAATTGGTGAATGGATGAGATTCCTTTTAAGCACTTGTTGTCCTCCAGGATCAAAGGTTTCTACATGAGCAGTCTCATATTTTGGCTTGTTAGGAAGTCATGGTGGTTTTAGTTAACTCCCTTGGCTGGATAATGGATCATTTAGCACTGCTCTTGTTCCCTGGCCTGGTTGAGCTGTTAGCCCTGACTTCTGTTGTGGATATCTAATGGCAAGTCTGGGATTTTTGGTGTGAATTGGCTGTTACGAATGAATAATCCTGACACACCCATTGCCAGGAAAGAGCCCTTAAAACCTGACTGCAGCTCAGCGTGCCTCAGCCCCCACAAGCTTTCCAGGCTGCGTCCATCATTCCCTGCCTCCATGCTCCTGGGAAGCACCTATAAATACCCACCAGGATGAGAAATCCTGATTTTTAGTGCTTGATAGTAGAAGTTTGCATTCCCTGAGCCGGCTGCTGGCCTTGGAGTTTTGGGGTGCAGAAGGGGTGGCATCCTTGCTCCTGTACCTCAAAGAGCTGTGCCTCAGGTGGATGCAACTTCCAAAGCTGAACTCCTCACCCTTGAGATTAAATGGACAAAACGTGGGGAATTGTCCCCACTGGGAGCTGCAGGCCATAGTTGTATCTTTTATGGGCCAGTCTTTGGGTGGTGAAGTCCTTATCCCTCCATGCCTGTCCAATCCAGCATGATCCCAGTACTGGCTTCAGGCCAGGGAGCTCCACCTCCCAGAAGATCCTGTTTTGGTTGCTTTTTAAGGACTTTTTGGGCCAAAGAGTGCTGTGATGTCTGGCAATTTGGCCCCTGGCACACCCCATGGTCTGGCCTGCGAGAAGTGCTGGGAGGACAGAGCATAAACTCGGAATTTCTGCAACCCCAGGCAGTCCTGGCCAAGCCTCTCCGCTCTGGTGGGGTTACGAAACTCCGACATGGCTTTCTCTGAGATACTAATTAGGGATGGACAAACCAGAGGGAAGAAAATAAGAAATCCCTTTGCTCTCGTTGTGGGGTTAAACAAAGTTCAGCTGACTTTCTTCTTTCCCCCCTGTGCTATTTTTCCCTTCAGTGCAGGCTTTACTCATCCAGGTTCCGGCAGGATTGGGATGCAGAGCTGCTGGAGTGCCGTCGCTGTTGCTGTAGGATTTCCAAACCAGTCTAACCTAAATCTGGTGTGTGGGACTTAGAACAGCCCTGATGTGCTCCTAGCTCTCCAAACAGGATAAATTTGTGTGTTGTGTATCCGGCAAAGACCTGGATGTTGCTCAGGGTAGCAGATCTTTAGCCCTTCTTTCTCAGGTGGTGCTTGGAAGGGGTGGGCTGAGCTTGGTGCTGTAGGATTGCTGGAGGCAACAGCCCTTGGGACACCCACCCCAGCTTTGCTGATTCCTCCTGCAGCCAGGCTGCTTTTGGTGACGTTGGTTAATGGTTGGACTTGGCCTTAGGAATCTTTTGCAGCCTAAAGGATTCTGTGATTCCATAAATGCTCCACTTAGAAATCCTCTCTGTGCTGCTGCTGGCCTCTCTCTGAATTCAGCTCAGTGAATCCAAAAGCCAAGCTTTCTAAATAAATCAGAAGAAGCAGGGAGTGAATTAACACGCCCCAGTGCACGTGGCCCTGGCTGGGCTCCGCTCCTCTCGTTTCCATCAGGAGCCTCTTCCCGCAGACCTCCCTGCCACGACGAAAACCCTGCCACCACAATGGGCTTGTCTCTGGCTAATGAAGCTCTGCATCCCACTGCAGCATTCCTCTGATGCACTAGGAAATAGTTATCGTTTTTCTCTGGCACTGGGTTTGATAAGCAATTGCCTTTGGCCAAAAGCCGTGCCAAGATTTTACTGCTTGTTACGGAGCTAAAGATGTGACATTGCAGCACTTGTAATTGGGATAATTTAACACCCCATTAGCAGAGAGCAGGAATGGCCCTGTCTCTTACCCATGTTTGGGGCCATTTTTGATAAATCCAGCCATCTTTTGGGAGAATGATTTTTTTTTTTGTGGAAATATGGACACATTCTTCATTACAGTAACTCATTTTCAAACATCGAGGAGAAATTTTTTTTTTCAGCGTGGATGGGGGGGAGCTGCTGTTTGTGATAGGAAATCTGGAGTGAGCCATGCCTCAGTTTGGTAAACTGGGAACTAACGGGTTATGGTCTAAATCCTACGTCTGCTTTCAGGCAAGTCCCTTCTTTTTAAGGAATTGTAAAATGAAGACGATACTTGGAATTTCATGATCTCTGTAGGATTCCCATGATAGTTCCTGCCTGGGGACAAGGATATCTGGAGGTGATTCTTAGCTGGGGAAGGAAGGAGAGGTTGGTGATGAGATGTCTCCTGTGCCCTTCTTTTTAGAGAAGTCTAAAAAAAGGTTTTCTGAACTATCCTCAGAAAGGCACTTCCAGGGCAATTCCAGATCCTACTAGAAGTAGGAAAACTTGGCTGTTGCAAGGGATCTTGGTCTGAAGAAGCTGCATTTCTGGTTGAGCTTTGCTTTGGAGCTCTGGAAGGGGCTCTGGATGTATTTGCATCAGAATCCCCGGGTTTCCCTGGCACCTCCAGCCTTTTGATGTCCATGAGCACTGTGGAGATGGATTTGTCTGTGAGATTGAGGAGTTGGAAGCAGCAGCCAAATCCAGGAGCTGTGATTAAACCTGTTCAGCCTCTTGTCGTGATTGTAGTGGGTTTGGGTGAAATCTCCAAAATTTTACCATGGAACTGGTAGGTTCGTTCCTGGGGTAAGGCAGGAGAGGGTGCTTTGGGTCCAGACTGGCTCTTCTCCTTCTTCAGGACATGGAGGAGCACTGGCATGGCTAGCAATCCTTTTATATCCCTCAGGATCATGGAATCATTAGGTTGGAAAAGAACTCCAAGATCAGCAAGTCCAACTGTTCCCCCAGCACTGCCAAGCACAACACTGATTTGTGTCCTCAAGTGCCACATCCACACCTCCCTCTTTCATCTCTTGGAGAAGGAGCAGCTCTGGCTGTTGTTGCAGACTGCTCCTGCATTTTTCCAGAAAGTCACCAATTTTGTTGCTGAAATCCTGATTTAATTAAATTATCATCCAGCTACCAAGTGGGGGAGTGCCTGGTACTCCTGGAGAGCCAAGCCAAAGATACAGACACAGATCAGTGGCTCGAGGTTCCCCTTTCCCAGTAACGTTCCAGCATTTGAGGGACAGTTTAATTTTAGCCTTTTTGCTGGTGCTGTTGCTTTCCTAATTAGATCCAGCCTGATAGAAAAGGAGAAAAAAATCACTTGAAACCTGCAGATGGGCTTTGCTCCTTCAGCAAAGCAGCCCTGGGGACTGGTTTGAGTCTCCCAGTTGGATGGGGCTGTTTGTGATTAGCACTGGGAAGGGCTGGTGGATTGTCCATCTGCTCTGCCTGAACCAGCTTTAACTGGAGCAATAACACCCAGAAAGCTCATTTTTGGCTCTGTGGTGTGAAATGACCTGATTTGCCATCATCCTGCTCATGTTTTCAGCAACACGTAGATAAAAGGCAGCACAGATGGCTTTAAAATTCACAGGTATTGCTCTTCTAACTTGTGTCTCCTGCTGGTAGGCTCCTTTCCCTATAAAACACAGGCAACTGGGAAAATCCTGGTGAAATGAGTTGGATTGACTTTGTCCGATGTGCTAATCCGGGTAAAAATTGATTTCCTGCTGCTCTGGTTGCACAGCCCTGATTTGCACCATGCTCCGTGGGGTGGCATCCCCTGCTCCAGCCCTTCCCTCCTGAGCCTTGGTGGCTGCACCGAACACAAATCTGAGCTGGAACCAGATTTCTCTGGTCTGTGCCACAGAACAAGCAGTGCAGGTTGAAAAAGAAAAATTCCTTGGCACGAATCAGCCTGGTTATATTTGCATTTGAAAAAAAAATTCTTCCCCTCCCCCTAGAGCAATAAGTGATTTTTCCACAGTGTCTGGTTCTGTGATTTAATCAATTGCCTTTATAACTTGTTACAAGGTATTTTCTGAAATTTAGCGACTCCTAAAAGCTTGGTTGTGAATTCTGAGCCAGTTCTCTGCCTGGCGTCAGTGTCACAGGTCACTTCCCCCACCCCATCGAATGCTTGTTTTGAATAATCATTATTTTGGGGTGGTTTTTTTCCTAAATGTTTTCTGATGCTTTGGGATATGGTTTAGTGGTGGAACAGGCAGTTAATGGTTGGCATTGATCCTGGAGATCTTTTCCAGCCTTAAGTCTATGATTCCCAGTAGAAAATTTCGAACTACTCAACATTTGGATGCCTTGGATTTTCAGGGGAAGAGAAGGAATGACTTTGGAAGCTGGAATTTTTGTGAAGCTTGAAAGGCCTTTTGGAGGGAGCTCCTGTCTCATGGGCTGATGTCCCTCATGGATGTGTGAGAACAATTCCTTGTTGAGGGTTTCACCTTTGTCTTCCTCTGGTGCTCTGGGTGGTACCAGTGCCCAAGTGCTGTCGTTAGTACTCGTTCCCCTAATTAATCACCACTCTTTGAGCTTGATGGGCAAGGAAATGGTTGGGAGTTTTGTTTTGTGGGGCCTCCTGCAGTGCCCACAACACTGCCTTGCCCCTGGTGTGGTGGATTACCCCACCCTTGTGAGGATCCCAGGCCCCCCTCCCGTGGGTTTTGTCACAGCCTGGAGTCTGTCAGACAGCTCCTGTCCCCCTGGGGAGTCAATGCCAGCTGCAGCCCTGCCGCGAGCAGGTTTTGAAGGAGCTGAGCTCATCCCGTGCGAGGTGTGAGAGCTCTGAGGGCTCCTCCCGTCCCCCTCGGGGCCATCCCGCCGTGACCAGGAGCCCTCTGGATCCAGAGCTCTGCGGCTCCGTTGAGCTGCAGGGCTGCTCTGCCTCCTCCGCTCCTCCCTGCTCTGAGGGCTCTCCTGGTCTGCAATCCGACCAAGGCTTCCTCTCCCTGCCGTGGAAAACACCTTTCCTGCAGCTCCTGAGGTCTCCAAGGGCTTCTCCTCTCCTCCAGGCTGGATTCCTGTTGGTTTTGGAGGCCCGTGTTTCCCTGGCAGCCTTCCAGGTGTATATTTAGAAAGGGAGATCATACCTTCCATCTCAGAAATAACCGATGATGACTTAATTTAGAGCATGAAAATTAAAAATTCCCCCTCTAACTGTGGAGCATTCAGGCCCTGCAGCCTCCTGCTTGTCAGCCGTGGTTTCCCCACTTGGCTGTAGGTTCCTCTTGGTCAGCTCTGGGCATCCTGTGAGTTATCTGGGACCAGGAACGTGAGGAAGGAACCACGGGGACCAGAGTCTCCACTGCTGACACTGCTGGCACTCCTGCTGGTGTCCAGCTGGGTAACTGGGCATCAGTGTCAGAGCTGGATTCCATGGGAGACTCTGCCATTTTTAGCAGACAGATGGTACAAAAAAATTCCTTTTTAAATCTCTTTGGATTATTAATACAACTTTACACTTCCTGTAGGCTTTTCTGGGGCACCATCAGAGAGCTGTTGGCCCATTGCTAATGGATGGGCCGGAAAGCTGGGTAACCTCCATCCTGGCAGGGAAAATCCATCCCTGGTGTCCTTTACACGGGCTGGAGTTTGGTCCTTTGCTCACACAAATGGTTGTGGCTCCTTTGGCAGTTTCTGCTCCTATGGAGTGAGAGCTCCGGGCTGTGCTGGGGATAGGATGCCTGGTTCCCTCCCTTCCTCACTGCTGGGTGAGAGGCCAGGCTGGACAGGGCTTCGAGAAACTTGGGGCAGTGGAAGGTGTCCCTGCCCATGACAGGAGAGTAGAACAAGCTGATTCTTGAGGCCGATTCTTGAGGTTCCCTCCACCCCAAACCACTCTGTGATTCTGTGACTCTCTGGGCAAGCCTAGCGCAGCTGCTCAGCTCCTTTGCACTCAGTTTTATTTGTAAATCTGGGGTTAGCACCAAAACTGGATTCCTGAATTCTTTTCCTGCTGTTTGGGGCTCATCTCTTGTATTTAATAACAGTGTGGAGGGGTTGGAAATGGGTTAGAGATTGATAAAGCCCTGGAGACCTGCAGGACAAAAATTCTGTGTGCTGCCAGGAGAAACGCTTTCATTCAGCTCCTGGAAGCTCAGATTCCCCCGCTGCTGCTGATCACACCACTTTTTTCACCTCCTCTATCAGCTGTATTATCTGAAGTGTGCTCTGAGTGAGTGCAATGTTGAAAGGCCCCAGAGTTAATTGGCATTAAGGATGGTGTGGTATTATTAGGTGTGCTTTAATGTAACGATCTCCATTTTGGTCTATTTACTTTGTACTACTGAGTAAATGTGGAGATAAAAGAAGGTGGAATTAGCACTTCTCTTGCTTGCACTAAAGCCAAGCTGCATTATTTTCTTTTCTGTGGGTTTAGGCCTAAAAGTAGCTCAGGTATGTGCAAGTTTAAACAAGACGAACCAGGGCTCCATTAAAAATTACTCTCTCCTGGATAATATTCAACACAGGATTAATAGTAAAGAGGCTGATGTCATCCCAGAGCTCCCGTGACCCTTTGCACTTCTTTAGTACACTGCTGAAAGAAAACGTTCCTGACACACAGGGCTTGTCCTGCTGGAAAATCTGATGCTGCCATTTTTCCAAAAGCAGAGGGAGAGGTGTTCTGAGCAATGCACAGAAGAATTAATTGGGAATCGGGAGCTTAACCACCTTCTCCTCAGAATCACCTGTTTGCTGTGTCCTGCTCCCGGGCTGATGATTCCCAGGGTGTCCATTCCGTGTTCCCACAGCACGGAGCAGACTGGGAGCACACCTGTGACTCTCCCTGTGCAGGGGGAAGGATCCTGCTTGCTGCCCTCCCTGCTTGGCATTTCAGCAGATGCCAGCCAAGGGTGGGCTCTCCTCTGTGCTGGAACACTCTGGAGCTGAGTTGCTCCAGTCTCTGCTTGTTGCCAGCTGCTGGAACAGCTGGGGTTGGAGCTGTGCAGGTTTTCCAGGGATGCCAGGGCAGACACCACAATGGGATTGCTGCCAGGTCACACCAGGCTGGAGCTGGCTGGGAATAAAAGGGCTGTGCAGGAGTTTGGTGGGTTTAGATGGGATCAGTGATGTTACGTGGTCCCAGGGCTCTTCATGGAGAGCATATCTTGCATTTTAAAAGTGGTTTTATCTTCCTGTCTAGGCTGGGCTCTAAAACCCTGGTTTGTTCTTCAAGGGCTTGGCTGAGTCATGTTCTGCACTGCACCAGCCTGGGCACTCCCAGATCGGGCTGGAAAAGGGCTGGATTAAACCAGAGCAGCGTTCTGGGCTGCGGGGTTGTGAGCAGGTCTCTTGATAAGGAATTGGGTGTGCTGTGAAATAATTAGGGACTCTCATCTGGGGATCTTCATAAACATTAATTAGCAGATTTCATAAGATCAGTCACCTCCTTTTCCCTGTGCCTGTAGGGACAGGTAAATGTTCCAGCTCTGTCCTGGTGTGCAGCCTGTGGCACTGGAGGGGCAAAGTGCCCTGTGCTGGTGTTAGTGCCAGAGCCTGTGTCTCCTTGTGAGACTTTAACTCCAAAATATCTGCTTATATTAAACTTTTCCAGGTTCCCCCCCCCCCCCCCCCCCACCGCAACCACA
>VZRS01002621.1:34541-62622 GCA_013398055.1 Ifrita kowaldi | reverse complement strand
CCCCCAGGTTTCAGTACATCCAGTGCCCTGGGACAGTCTGGAGATGGGTGGGATTGGGCAGTAAATTATCATTAGGCAGTGACAATATTGATCATTGTGCCTGGTTATCAATGCTGGTCCAGCCTTTGTTCAATGCTTTTTGCCCCTAAAGATCTTCTTTTCCTTAATTTTTTCATGGGAATCCACTGAGATAGCTTTGCTCCTCCAGGGATGCTAAAAGTCCCCTTTGGAGTCAAGGTTTGTACTTGAAGGCCAGGAATGCCCTTGGTAACAATGACAATACAGCAACAAAAATACTTTTCCCAGCATTTTTATGCCAAAACCACCATGAGAATCCACGTGCAAAATCCCTCATGGAGCAAACAGCCACTTTCTGCAAGGTGCATTATCTCAGCCAAACTTTGCTTCACCTGATGTGGCCCTGCAGGGAGGTTAATGCAGTTTAAATTCTCCCCAAAAAGCTGCTTTTGCACTTGTGATGTTTCGCGACTTAAAGCATCACAGAGGCTCTTAAAGCAGCCACTTCGGTGTGAATTTTTTTTACATAATTCTGAGGAAACTGCTAATGATTAATCAGCACCAAAAGCTCTGTCTTAACCTCATCAGGTGCGTGAGCAGCAAATATTTTAACCCTTGAGTAGCACCAAGTGCCTGAAGGTGTTTGATTGCAGACTGGGTATAAAATAAATGGGACAGAAGATAAGGGGCTAATGGAACAGGAGATTGATGTGGTTTAGTGCAGGGCTGGTGAAAAGCACCGTGGGTATTGCCCATCAGCTCTGCTCTTCATGGAGCACTTGGGTGTGGGGAGGTGGGATAGCACCTCCTGAGCTGTGGCAGTGCTGGACTTGAAATTCTGATTTTTTTAGGTTTGTTTTTTTTTCCTTTACAAACCTGTTTAGCTCAGTAGGTGAATATGGGCAGCTTGGAAACTGGAAACTTTCCTATTTCTCACAGATTTCCAAAGCTGTGCTGGAGAGGTGGCTTCTCCAGCCTGTGCTTCGCTGGGGTTTGACCTTCTGTGCTCCTTATTACAGTTTCCTCTCAACAACTGACACAAAGCTGCAAAAATCCTCTTTGTTAAGAGAAATACTCTTAATTTCTAATGCAGGCTTGGGCACATTAGCTGGAAAGGAGATGGGGCCGAGCTCACCCTTGATGAGAGGGGAACTGTTGTCTCAAGGGCATGAGAGGCTGTGATGGACCAAGCAGGAGGGATTGATGCTTGAAACAACTTCTGTGTTTTGGGAAAGGAGCCCTGAAAAGTTGCTCTTGCCCTGGTCAGGGTGGTGCTGCTGTCCTGTGTGTGGCAAGGATGCTGCCCTGCCTGGTTTGTAGAGGATGCCACCTTTGGTGTAAATTCCTGGCTTGGAGGATGCTGCATGATTAGCAAACCCATGGGACAAACCTGAGTGGTTTGATTTGATAATATTTTTTCATTTATGGGTTGGTCACCAATTACAGGGTTTGCCTTTGCTGTGGCAGAGACAGAGGAACACTAACACTGTTCCAGGGGTGATTCCTGAAGCTCAGGATCCGTGCTGGGATCTGGGTGATAAAAATGAAGCCTCACAGAGAATGCTGTTTCCAAAATGATCTTAAACTGGCCCTGAACTGAGTTGAACAGAATGACGGCTGAGCAAATGTGAATTAGGCTAAAACTGTGCTTTCTTGGCTTTTGTGGCTCAGGGTGAAATCCCAATATGCCAACAGGGATTGTTCACCACTTTACGTGTCCCCTGGGTATTTTTAAAGCCTAACATTATAAATGAGGCAGCTGATGTGTTTTACAGAATCTCTTCTATGATTTTTGGGGTTTTCTTTTGTGAACTCATACAAGGTTAAAGTATTAATGAGCCCCTGAGTTCTTTGAGAGAATCTGGAGAGCACAAGGCTCAGGAATGGTTGGATTTGATGATCTTGGAGCTCTTTTTGCAACTTAAATGATTCTATGGTTTTGGAGAAATAAACCTGGCTTTTCTAATATAGATTTCTTCTCTGATAATCCTAATCTTGCTGGTGTTCCCAAAGCCTTACCAAAGGCTTTGAAACATTCAGTCTAAAATGTTTGTTCCTGGACCAAAGTCATCCCTGGAGTGACTGCACTGAGGCTCCTGGGCTTGGCAGGAAAATCTGGGCTATTTAAGGCTGCAAATCTCTGCAGTTCTCAGGAACTCGGGAACTCGCTCATGTGTACAAACAGCCCAGATGAAATCAGCAGCAAAAACATTCTGTTTCTCTTGGAAGCTGTTTACAAAACATTTCGGCAGCGTTGGAACCAGGATTTGTTTGTGCAGAGAGGCTGCAATGTCAAAAAGCAAAGCATTGACAACAAGGATGGAAGAAGGCAGCCACTTCTGCTTCCTGAGCCCTGCTCTTAGCTGGGTTTGGATCCTCGTGGAAAATCAAGATGCTGGGGTTGAGATTGGCACATTTATATTGGATGTGAACAACCAAGCTGCAGCCTGAGGAAAAGGGTATCTGGGTAACAATCCAGAAAGGCCACTCAGGGGTTAGAGAGGAAGACTCCAGAGTGGAATTACTTCTTACAGATTTCTGGGAGTTTTCCCATTTTTATCTTGAGCCTTAAGTGAACACTTCAAACAGCCAGAATAAATCTGGGGAGTTCTTGCCCTGCTTCACTTGTGGTCAGCATTGAAAAACATTTTGGAAATGAACTCACACAACTCCTCTCTTTGGGGAAGCTTGGATAAAGACATCAAGTGCATGGAGAGGGACCTCTGGCACAAAGGGAGTTATCCCTGTGCTGGTGGCAGAGACATCCTGTGCTGCAGGACTGAGGGATGATGGAAGTGGCATTTGGGATGTGTCTGATGTGGGTTTCTCTGACAAAACGGGTTCAGCTCCCCCAGGTTCTGGGTCCTGAACGTTTCTTCCTGCTGAGCAGCCTCAGCTGGCAGCTTCAAAGGCTGCTCAGCCCAAACCAAAAACCTCAAGAAAGGATTCAGCCACGAGAAAACCCAGAGGCCACGTGCCGTGCATATGTCTGATAAACCACTCCCAAATTTGTTCCTATCAAGCTCCAAAAACAGGCATCTCATGGTTTGCATTTCCCCTTTCCTGTCAGAAAGCCAAAAATGCAATTTTCAGGCCACGCCTCTGTGTGCAAGTTGCAGTAACTTATTTAAATCAGCTTGAGCAATGCTTTAAGCAGGTGCTGGCCCCGGTGTGGCTGCTTTGGTTGACATCATCGATCAGGTCTCTGCTGAGACCTCTGCCTGGAGGGCAGGGATGGGTGGGGAAGGGGAATGGCCACTGTTGTCATCAGTTATCCTTTAGGACCGGGAGGGAGTTCAGCTTTTCGGCTGGGACAGCCCAAAAATTAGACTTTGGGGGGATCAGAAGGCAAAGCATCAGTGCCTGATGCTTCCAAACCTCAGCTTGACTTCCCTGTGCAGGGATAAGAGCAAAGCCTGGCTGGGGGATGTGCAGAGGAAGGCCTGGGCTGCCTTTTTGGTGGGAAAAGCTTTTCTGTGCTGTGACAGCCAGCGCAGGAAGCCTGGTGGGAAGCTCTGGTGATGGTTTCAACGCCTCACATTGAGACCAGAAGCGTTTGAGATAAAACAGGAACGTGTTCTGCAAGTTGCCATTAGCACACGGTCGGTGACTTTGCAGATGGTTTAAATTCCTCCTGATCAAATGGGGAGGGTGAGATGGGAACCCTGACTGGAGCTGTGCTGCAGAGCCTGGAGCTGGTGGGATTCCACAGGCCCTGACAGATGTTGGTCACCAGACTTTGGGAATGCTGGGGGGAAAAATAATCTCAATTCCACAAAAGCTGGTGCTTTTTTCTTTGGGAGAGGGGCATTCCCAGGCTCTGGGACCAGGAGCTTTGCTTGGGCTCTGCCCATCAGCAGGACAAACCTGACTGATCCAGGTCACGGCGGTTACCTGCAGCTCTTATCTCCCAAAAGCTGGGAGTGAAGAGAAGTGGAAGGAACAAGTTCCCTGTGCTGCCCTTGGGGTGGGAGAGCCTTTGGAATGGGGGCAGCAGCTCGTGGCTGACCTCACACGAACCCCAGTGATGGAGAATGTGGGAATGGAGGGATTTGCAGGCTGCAGCCTGGAGCTGATAGACAGAGGATCTGTTACAGTGATAGCACGTCCTGTTTGCTTCCAAACCTTTGTCAGCCATGAATTTCCATGAGGAATTGTCGCTGCACTTCAGCTGCGGGGCTGCTCTGGGGCGGATTTGTTGGGGCAGGGTTTTATTGCATCTGTCAGGATAACGGGGGCTTTGGGGATAGCAGCACAGATTTTTCTGCTGTGGAAGGGTAAAAGATGTGGGTGAAGCACAGGGCACATCTGCAGTTGGGATTTTGGGGTTTGATCTGGCACCCTGAGCATGGGAGAGGCTTTGGAGGCACCCCAGAGTGTGTGGGGAGCTCTGGGTGAGCCTCAGGGTCATGGGGTGGGTTTGGGGTGGTTGCACAGAGCAGCTTCTTCCAAAGCTGGGGAAAAGGAGGAAGGGAAATTCTGGCACTCAATTTGGCATGTGGGGGGAATGTCAAATATGGACACGTGAGTGAACCCCTGGAGGCATTTTGGTGTTTGTAGGGTGGTGCTGGGGGTTGTGGTGGGAGAGCTGCCTGTGTGACCAGTGCTGAGGAATGGGAAGGGCACGAGCTGGTCTGTCTGGACCAGTTTGGCCCTGGGCCACCTGCTGGTGTCAGGCTGGGAGAGATTTCTCACCCTGTTTATACAGTGCTGGAGCATCCCTGGTGCCCCCACTCTCTCCCTGGGACAGTCTCGTGGAGTTTAATGTCAGAAGAACTGTCAGGTCCCAGTTATCCCCCTGTATTTCCTGCAGGATTTGCCATATTGTAGCTTCACAGCCCAGTGAGATGCTGGTGGCTGGAGGGCAAGTTTTGTTTAAAAAATACTACCCCAAAAGGATGCTCTGTCTGCCCCTTGGCCCTTCCATGCCCCCAAGGGAAGGTGCCTGACCCCATGGGGTTTTGGCTTCTAAAAGAGCAAAGGTTTGACTCCAAGACCTTACTCTTTTAAATATTATTGCCTGATCTTCAAGCAACTTCTTATCTTGTACTTTGCCTTGATCTAGGAGGGAAATCCTTTGTCTGTGTGTCATTGAGCACAATCAGTTCCCAGTGTTCTGAACACCAGACACGCTCTGGTTTCAGCCTTTGGCCCTGAGACCTGAGATTTGCTTGTATTTACAAGCCCAATAATTGCTGTCCTGAACCTGTTATCAACAGAGATACATGCAAGGGAAATTGCAAGGTTATGGTTGGAGCTTGCAGGGTTTTAGACTAACAAATATTTTAGCCTGAAGATACATTCAGCTTGATCTTGCTTTTAAGTGGCTCTGGGTAACATGAGAAGTTGCCTGTCAAATTTGATGGGGTCAGTAAAATTCAAGCATGTTCGACTGTAATTAACATTTGAAAAGAATTTGCTTAGGAATTAGCTGTTGGCAGTGCAAAGCAGCTCCTTGTGTGGAAGCAGAGCTGCCCATCAGGGTCCATCCTGTCCTGGGCAGTGCAAGAAGGGAAATCCAGCCTTTCCCCCTTGTCTTCCTGACAGTTACTCCAGGGTTCTTCATGGGATGCTGACGGAACCAACCACAAGTGTCAGCTCTGTGCCATTCAGGGATTCCATAATCATCCCAGCACTCACTGAGGGGAAAAGGCATTTCTGCACTGATGGGGGTGGGATAAACTTATAACTAAAAGTGTTTAAAGAATGGTCTGGAGGCTGAACTGTCGCTTAATGCTGCATGTCCATGGAATAACTGGTTGTCCTGCTGGGAAGTCTCTCCAGCAATCCCCAAGTGGCGTTTGGTCTCCAGCCACCGCTGCTGGTGGAAGCAAGAGCAATTTGGGTTGTGATGTTACCTGGAAATCCTCTCTGTGGGCTGGTTCCTTGCTGGGCTGAGGGACTCATTCCTGATAGGAGCTGAGCCAGGTCTGGGCTCAAGGTGGCTCGAGCTCGAGGTGGCTGTGCCAGCCATGGTGTGACTCTGTATGAGCCACCAGAGTCCCTGGGACACGCCTGGTCCTGGCTGGGGACAGCAGCAGGCAAAGCTTCCCATGGGGTTTGATGAAGGAAAGCTCTGCTCCTGTGTATCAGAATAAACTGTAATTGAGAAAGGGGCCACCTCAGAAAAAGGGTTTCTGGTTCTTTTTCCTGAGGTTCCCAACCCCTAAAGCAGTGGCAGTGCATTGTGCTTTCTCCTGCCCACAGATGAAAGGCATCAGGGTGTATTGCCCAGTGCAGATGTGAAATAGAGAAGTCCCCAACTTGGCTTTGGCCTGGTCATCTGTCACTGTAAAGACAAGCAAAATTTCAGTTTTTCTGAGTGGCAGTAGAATAGCCCTTTGTCATCATCACTTGGTGACAACTACTCAGACTTCAGATTTCAAAGCACTCGGGAAAGGAAAATCTGTTTCATTGAGATCACAGGGAAAATGAGGTTTCAGTTTATCAAAGCTTTGGCAGTTTGGCTCAATTTGCCAAATCCTTCCCTAATAAATAACTCAACGGGCTTTGTCAGAGAACAATAGTGTTACTTAATAGTGCTCTGTAATTATGGCTGAAATTGTATTGATAGACACCCAAAGGCTTTGTTGGTCGGTGTGGATTAGAGCTGCAGGGAAGGGAGCTGCTTTGGGGAGGCTTAGAGAGCAGAGATGACTTCTGAGAGCTGAAGGTGCCATCCCTAAAATGATAAACCCCATTGTGCCTCAGAGCTGTTTTTCTACTTGCGATAAGATGCTGGGTGCTTGGTGTGTGGGGGTTAGGAAAGGGGTTTAAATTTGCTCTAAAAACCAAATGTCAGAGAGGACTTGAAAATGGGGAGCCAAGTGCTGGAGATGTTGGATGGGCAGCATTTCTGGTAATTAGGCTCATTAATGTCGCAGCAGCTGTTAATACTGGGGACAGATGATGATATTGAGAAGCATCTGTTTTGTTTTCTCCTTTATAACTGGTGAGAGTTGGTGGGGCTTGGAGCAACCTGGTCTAGAGGAAGGTGTCCCTGCCCATGGAATGAGATGATCTTTAAGGTCCCTTCCAATTGACTCTGCCCTTCTGAACATCTCCAAAAAACCCAGTGCAGAAAAAACCCAAATCAGACAAACAAAAAACCCCAAAAGAACTGTATGGAGTGTTTTCCATTTAAATAGGGATGTATGGGCTTTTCCCTCAAATTCCCTTTCTGGTTTTTGGAAACGGTGTTGTGCCCTCTGTGCTTGCTTGAGCCCTGCAGCGTCCTGGGGCTCAGCTCTCTAAGCACAACTGTCTGGGAACATCTGTAGTGCTCATGATCAGAGTAGCTGTGCCCTCTTCACTTCATGGCTTTGAACACCTCATCTTTAGAGGAGTCAGAGGGCTGGGAGGCTGAATCCAGGAGGATCTGGGGAAGATTGTGATTTGTGACCCTGCACTGAGCACAGCACGATCTACAGCCACTCACGGTGCTGTTGTGAGCCACAAATGGAAAGGGCTGAGGACATGGGCTCCTCTGTTCCTGACTGAGCAGGGAACATTCACCACAACATCCCAAACCTGTCACACCTACCCAGGGCAGCTGGTGCAGCCCCAAAGCAGCGTTTGGGCGCTTCTTAGCTCTGCCAGACGTCAGCCTGGGTAAGGAAAACACTTGTGGGATTTATTCCCTAACCAGGGCTCTGTGGGGCCAGAAAAAGTCTGCAATAATTGCAGGGATTGTTTCGTTGCTGTGTCACCCCCACGTTATCAGAGCTTTACAGACACAACATTGTTCATTGCACTGAGCCCGGTGCCAGGCAGGCGCTCGCTGCGGCTCCTCTGCCAGCATCAGCTGTGGGCAGTGGTGATGCTCTTTTTTTAACCAAAACTCCAAAATTCTCCTTCCCTTAGGGCCTGGCTTGAGGAGGGGCCACTGCTGGTGGTAAATCACTGTGGGTTTTCCCTTTGCCCAGATCGTTTTCTCTGGAAAAAAGCAGATGGCAAAGCCTGATCTCAGCTCCAACCCCACTGGAGAGCTAAACAGAGCAAAGAGCATCTTAAGCCCTTGTTGCTTTTTATGATAAACCAGTGAAATCTCAGCTTTAATGCCACAGAAATGCAGATGGGCAGAGGTTAGAGCTGCACACCCAGCCAGCGCCTTACCAAGGGCTTCCCTGTGTGGGTTGAGGCGGCTGTGTTTGGGAATACGGTGCCGTGTGGCAAAGCAGCTCTTGCTCCTGTGTGCTGATGTCTCCAAACTGCCAAAATCCCTTGGAAGCAGATTCCTGCTGCTGAGCTGGAGGGGTTGGCTTGTTGGCTGAGAGCTGGTGGCCCCCAGCTGGTGTAATCCCCAACCCAGGTGTCCAGGAGCTGATCCAAAGGTCCTTTTTTGGTTGTGTGTCACCTCCTGCCCTTCCTGGTGGCACTCGCTCGCTGTGTGCGGATGCCAGGTCTTTTGTGAGGGACACTTCCAGCTCTTGCAGAACCAGAAAAACCAAATTGATCTGTCCTGTTTTGTGTGATTGAGGAACTGTGGAAGGTATCTCATGTACCTTGTCTGCTGAGGCCTCTCTGTGTGTCTGGACGCCCACTGGGTGGGGATGAGCGGAGTGTGGTGGGATCAGCTGGCCCTGACCAGACTCTGGGGAGGGAAATTGGGTTGTGCTGCTGTGCAGAGGCTGCTGAACCCTGCTCTGGCTCCCTGGTGCTGTGTGGCTGCTCTGCAGAGCTTGTTTTCACCACTGACACTGTGCTGGGGCTCAGCTCCAGGTGGTTGAGGCCATCTTTAGGATGTCCTCAGAGCATTTTCTTGGGCAAACAGGCTTTGCTTCCGCATCACCAGCTCGGAGCTATTTGGGCTTTCTGATGCTATCTCTTCTGAGTTAGTTTACCTTCCTCATTGCCTCAGGAATGTGGCAGGGGGGATTTCTAAATCTGGTTGTTGTCTTGCAAGGCTGATGTTGGGAAAACCCACCTTGGTTTTAGAGCTTTCCTCTGGATCTGCCACTTCCATGGCGAAATGGCAAGAAGTCTTCTTCTCGACAAGGAATTTGGTTGGATTTATCTGAGTGCCTCTGACAAAGCAAACAAGAGGGTCTGGTTGGAAAGGACATGGGAAAAGACCTGGGAGTGAAGGGTCCTTCAGGGTGGCAGGTCAAGGATGAGCCAGGGCTGGACATGTGGGAGTTGTGCACAATAGACACCCATTTGGAAACTTAATCTTTTAATTTCCCCTCATCAAGTGGGTCGAAATAATATAATAAAGGCTTTCTCATGGTGATGCGAGCTGTAATTCAGGGCAGCCTTTTTTCATTTGACATTTTCCCCTGCATAAAGTTACTGTCTCTTGTTCCAGAAGCAACAGCAGCATTTGAGAGCAGTAATGAGCGGCCCTGGCAGGACTACAAAGGGCTCCGGAGGAGCAGGTACGCGGGGGATGAGGTAAGTGGTGTCGTTTGGGTGAAATAGGTGTGGAAAGTGCACTCTGCACACGTTAGGCTTCAAAGCCAGCAGTAATTACTGCGTTTGAGACTGTATCAGCACCCGGGGCTGCCATTCAAGTCGGGCAGGAATTCTTTGTGTAGGGCTTTTGTTCTCCAGACATCCAAGCTCCCCGTGGCTCACCCCGGCACAACCGAGGAAAGCAAGGGGAAGTGTCGCGGCTTTGAGCTGGAGATGGGTCTGTGTGGAGCCCTGGCTTTGATGCATTCATTGGGGTGCCCTGTGAATATGACTGGGCTGTAATTGCTTTTAATGGCAAAACCATGAAAGGAGAAAATAAATGTTGGGGTGAGTGGCAGCAAGACGGATCTTGCACGGTGTTGGTGCAGTGGTTCCTGGCAGGGTTCTGCTCTCTGGGTCTGCTGCTCTTGGTCTCATCTCTTGTCCTTCTGCTTCTGTGGTCCCCGCAGAGGCTTGGAGTTGAACTGGTGGTGTGAGGCTGGTGTCTCCCAGATGATGTGTGCTTTTTTTCGTAAGCATGTGCTAAATACGGGATCATTTGGTGGGTAGAGCCAAAAAATAGCTCTCAAGTGGATTTTGTGATGGATCTCGATGAAGGAGAGGTCAGTGATGTGCTTGTTTTATAGATAAGAAATAGCTGAAATTATTTCAGTTTATCACTGGCTTGTTAGTGACCCAGGACAAGGAAAATGTTTTGATGTACTGAGTTGGAGCTACCCATCTCCATCCCCCTTGTGACTGCTCTAAAGTAACTAAATCTTGAGGTTTCTGCACGAACCCATCTGAATCTATGTCCCCCTGAGCCTTCAGAGTAGGCTGCAGCGTCTCCCAGGAGCTCCGGTCCCCTCTCCCAGGGAGGGATTCCCAAAGTGGCTCAGATGTCGGCAGTGCTGTCACCCTTGTTCTGGCTGAGCCACGACTGCTCAGTGCCCCCCAGAGCCACAGCCTGGCTGTCACCCACGGGGAGAATGTCCCTTTTTGCAAACTGTGGGGTCACTTTTCCTGCTGCGGGGGCCGGAGCACACAAAGGCGGTGCCAGCCTCTGCCTCAGCCGCCACGGGGCAGTTTTATCTCGGAGCAGCTCAGGGAACTGATCTAATCTCGCCACAGAGGCCTCCATGGAACTCTTCTCCCTAAAGGGCCCTTGTGCTGGAACAATAAATGCCATGGATGCGCTGCCAGCCCGGAGTTGCTGATTCCATTCAAACCCGTGGGCATTTCTTTCCCAGGGCTGGCGGGGTCTCGGCACCTCTTTGGCCGCTGCCCACGCCGGCCCGGCGACGGCCGGTCTGCTGGCACGGCTGGGCTGTGGGCACTGCCCGCTCGGGCCCGCGGTGACGTCCGGCTGGCGCGGCCCGGCGACAAAGCGCCACTATGGCCGGGGCCGGGCGGAATGCGGCCCCGGGGCGCGGTGTCACCAGGGGCGGCCGGGGGCTCCTGGGAAGGCCGGGCAAACCCAACACAGCGGAGCTTGTCTGGCAGACAATAAGGGATGTGTTGTGGCAGCATGAATCGGCTGAGCCAGGGGATGTCAAATGTTTACTCTGGGTTTCCACAGGAGGTCAGATGAGGGCCGGGGCCCTCTGCTCCTCCTCCAAATGGTGAAGGACACTGTGGGAGCTTTGGGATCGAGCTGGTGGGATGGGCTTGGAGAACCTGGGCCTTTTGTGCCACCTTTGTGGCCTAAACCAGGTCTCACATAAAACCAACAGGAGTAGGATCCTGGAATGGTTTGGACTGGGAACGATCCTAAAGATCATTCAGCTCCAACCCCTTGCTAAGGACTGGGCCGGTGACAGATGTCATTTTAGTTGGTGCTTTGAGGATCCCATAATCCTGCTCAAACCCTCTCTCAGGCTTCTCTTAACCATGCAACTGTCCATCATTAATCCCATTGTGCATCCCAATGTCTTTCAATGTTCCCAGGTCCCCCATTCCCAGTGGTGGGATCGGAGAGATGTCCATGCAGTTTCTATGGTTTTTTATGGTACAAGCTGCTCCTGTAACCCTGTGGATAGAGCTGGATCTGAGTGGTGCAGAGATACCAACATTCTCTGGTATGTTCCTGGGGCAAGTGGGGCATTAGCAGGTGAGACCAGAGCCCTACATTGTGCCAGGGGCCAATGCCACCAGCTTGGTGGCCCTTGTGCCAGGTGCCCAGAGCTAGGTGGTTTGTAGCCCCCAGGCTGTGACTCATGCATTGTATCTGCTCCTCCTGCCAATGCTAAATCCCATTTATTAGAGAGAACTTCACAGGCTTTTAATGACCCTTCCTGAGCTTAATTTACAACTTGGGGAAAGATAGACAAGGTGACAAAGTGAACTGAAATATGAAATTACTTTAATTGCAGAGGAGGACAGTTTATAGGCTTCAGAATCCAAGTCATTTATTTTAATGATCTCCTCTGCCCTCAACACGTAATTACCATTCCCATTCCGAGCTGGTTTCAGGAGAGGTATGCAGGGAAAGCTGGTTGGACCTGTTCAGGCGGCAGAACTTTTGGCAATGCCTAATCTGAGATGAAAAATGAATTAAAAGCAAAATATATTGTCATGTCAGAAACACTTTTCATTTAAGACATGCTGGGTTTTGCTTCGTTTCCTGGAGACAGCTGTGGTCCATCTGCAAGCAGCAATCCGAGGCACACAGCACTGGTTGAGTGCCTTTCCCAACCCTACATGGTAAAACACTTGGAAAACCCCTAGGAGTCAACATAGGGGCCAAGGGGGTAATGTGACCTTTGGGGGGAGGAGATGGAAATGTTTCATTTCCCTGTTGCTCCTTGCATTGGTGAGTTGGATGTTCGGGGTGGTAATAAAAAAATATGGACTTTGAGAAATGGATGCTGCTTTTCCCGCATGGATATCTGATTTTGGCTGGTCCTACTCTAAACCAGCTGGAGTTTTTCAACCCCTGTGGAAGAGGGGCTGTCTGCAAGCAGCTCCAAGCTGTTTTCGTGGCGTTCAGGTCCCTCAGTGTGAAAAACTGGATGTTGCTGGAGTCTCTTGTGGGTGTTTGGGCACATGGGACATTTTGGTGCATCCTGACTTTTCTGATGTGGCTGCTGGGGGTGTGATTTGAAGGAGGTTGTGTTGTAATCGCTCAGCTTGGCTTAGGTCTGCCTTTGCCTCTGCTTCTCCAGTGTCCAGGAGCTCTCCAGCTGAGCTTGGCCTGGCTTCCTCAGAGTTAAAACTCTGATGTCCTCAGAAACCTGAGCACCAGGCCCTGCTTTTCCTCTGGCAGGGTGGGAAAGTGGGAGGAAATTGGGTGTAACCTGAGGAAGCTGGAAAGCAAAGATGAGCCCAGGCTGGTGGGACTTGTGCCAAGGAGCGGCTTCTGAGCCAGGCTGATGCACCTTCCTGCAGGGAAAGGAAGTGAAAATACATTTTTCTTATAGGGACCATTAAGTTCCTTGGATTGGACAGTTGTGGCACAGAGTTTCTTGATTATTTTCAGATTTATTTTTTTTTTTAACCACAGGGATGGTTTGTGGACCAAGAGATCACAGGAGTCCTTAAAGTCTGTTAGCTCCCTATGTAGAGCGGTCATGAATATGTGGCAAAATGGGACAAAATCCAAAGGCACCTGGACTTTCCTCCACCTGCTGGAATAGGCTGGCTGGGATTTCATGTGGCCCTGGCTGAAGTCATGCAGCACCAGAAACTGGGGTTTCAGGGGTGCTGTGGGACTTGAGACCCAAAATCCCCCATGAGAGTCAGTAACTGCGTGTGCCCAGGGGCACAGCAGCTTGTCCCGGTGCTGGTGAGTTGCTGGAGTGGAAAGCCAAGGATTTCCAAGCTAATGTTTCCCAAAGTTGACACTTTGGCATCTTTGAGCTTAACTTGTTATCTAAAAGATTGGCTGCTGGGCAATGTGGAGCAGGTAGAACTGGCACTGATACAGCTCTGGGTTTGTGGCTGCTGCTGATCTGGTCTTTAAGGCTTAACAAGAAACAGTAAATTAATCTTGCTGAGTAGCTCAGCCTCCTTGGCCAGATCAGTCTCCAGAATGAAGTGCTCCTGGCCTGAAGGAGAAGTGTGACATTCTTCCCCAAAACAAAATATCACAGGTCCTTCATGTGCTCACCCCAGCACAGCCTCTCTGGCCCGGCTCCAGTGCTGCTTCCAAAGTATTTGCTTTAAAACCACACTTTAAAAAGAGCTCTATCAAAAAGAATGTGAAGGATGCAAAGTTTAGGCCTTAAAATTGGGAAATAGCACAATAAAGCTGCTTTTGTAAACTTTTCAGCCTCCTTGTGCAATAACCCACCCTGCTTCCTTCTCTCTGCTGCTGCTGGCCATCAGTGGAAGAAGTGATGGAAAAAGAGGCCATATGGCCTTTTCATGCTGTTGTGCATGCTTGGCAGCATCGTGCTGCCAGCAGCTGGGAGCTGGGCTGGGCAGGGGGATGCTCCTGTTGGACTCGGTGCAGCCATGGGAATGGGGTGTGATGTGCTGAGTGGAGCTTGCTGGCTGTGGGGGAGTGCTCAAGGGGGCAGATGGTGTCTCCTGGCTGGTGTGAATCTGCCCTGGGACAACAGGAGGTTTCAAAGCATCTGGGAGGATTCTTTGGGAGTGAATATGGAGAGGGATGGCTAGGCTGGGTGATGCCCGACCTGAGCTCAGGCACCAGGGTGAAGGGACCGGGTGCTCAGGCCTGGCCTCCTCTTGGCCGTTCTCCTGGGCTTCCTTTGCTGATCCCTGCTCCTGGGAAGCCTCACAAACTTTGCACCAGGATCCTCTGTGCCCAGGGTTGGTCATTCTTGGTGTGCAGGTGCCCAAATCCCATCAGCAGTGTCCCTTTTCCCTCCTGTCGCTGGTGCAGCCAGTCCTTGGTGCAAAGGGGCTCCAGGACAGGCTCTCCTGGGTCTGTTTTTGCCCAGGTCCTGTGAGGGTCGTGAGTGAGAAAAACATCTGAGACTGGCTCTGTCTTCCTTTCCACCAGCCCCTTCTTTTTTAGGGAAAACATCTTTTGTTTGTTTGTTTTGATGTTCAGAGGTTGGGGGGGGTTTTCTGCCTTTTTTTTTACCTGAAGGAGCAGCAGTTTCCAGACAATTCAGACTTAGGAAGTGGGACTCAAATTTCTTTCTTAATCCTGTGGGTTTTTTTAAATGAGGGTGTGTGAACTACAAGAAGGATCTTGTTCAGCCCCTCACTTGCTGATTTACATCCAAGCCGACAGAGCAAGGCTTGGAACTGTGATGCTGCTGGGGAAAACACAGGGAGAACTGGAGGGAAGGTTGTGGGATTGGTGGTGCTGCTCAGCAAACAGAAAGAGGAAAAGGAGAGCGATTTCTCATTCTGCTTCCTAACTCCAAACACAACCCAAAGTTTTTATAAACTTTCTGCTCAGGTTTCAGGAAACTGCAAATGAAACTGCATTCCTCTGTGTGTTGGTCTTTTTTTTTTCTTTTGCCTTCTTTCTTTTTGAGGTGTAATAAAACATCATCACCTACAAGGCTGTGGCCTTTAAAAGTATTCTCCGGAGGGCAGGCGAGGAGTGGAGGCAGACTGACTGACAGCTGGAATAAAGCCTCTTTATTATCTCTGGGATTATAATTTCTCTCTATTCTGTGTGTTGGAGCAACAGGAGTTTGGTTGTCTCTGTTCCCACTGGCTTCTCCTGTGCTGTGGCATCCATCCCCTCCATCAGCTGAGGACGCTGAACTTCTCATCACCTAGAAAATAGTGGTTTTTTCCAGAACTGGAAGGCCTTTGAGTGTGACTAGTGAGAAAAAGACAAGCTGTTAAATAAGAATATAAAATTAGCAGGAGTGGGGACAGAGCAGCCACGGCAGGATGTGGTCACAGCACTGTGTGGCTGCAGGGGGTCTGTCCTTCACCAACTCCTCTAACTCTAAACTGGTTTTGGGGGCCAAAGCTGGTGAATCTCTAAGCCAGCAGCTCCTCTGGAGCTGCAGCTCCCAGGCTCTTTTGGAGGGAGGAAAGGGCAGGGAAGCAGCAGAGCTGGAGGTAAAAACAAATGGGATGATCTTTAAAGACAGAGTCATGAACCATGTCTGCGGCTGTTTTAAGCAATTTAAGGATGGGCAGTGGGATGCTGATGTGGTGGGGCAGTGTCTCTCCTGCAGCTCCAAGGCAGGAGAAGGAATGGGGGATGCAAGGCAGGGGCAGGAGGGGATTGGGGTGCTGTGGTCTGTAACCTGCTTGCTGGAAGGTCTGGGCCTGCCTTTTGGGGTGATTTCTGGAATTTTCCCTGTGTCCCTGTCAGGACTGCTCCAGGAGGAAGGGTAGGAGGTGCGTGTGGGTTGGGTGTGATCTGGCACAGCCACCTTTCCTCAGTGCACTCCTACTCCTTGGCACAAACCCATCCATGGGCGAGGAAATTCCTGCTGTGGAGGGTTCTTGGAAGCCAAATTGTTCGTAATAATTAATCTACAAGAAGAATACAGTGCATGTATGTAAAAATGACCTTGAGGTGCTGTGTTGGCTCAGCATGTCATGCCTTAGACCTCCTGGGAGAGGTGGTGCTGACCATGACCAAGGGCAGACCCAGTTGGAGTGTCCTTTGTGCCTCATTGCCACCCCATTAACGCACTCCTGCCATCTCCTTCCCATCCGGAAATGGAAACAGTGCTCTGGAGAGGAGCTGGACTCCTGAGGGGCCCAGAGAGTCCAGCCAGGCCCTATGTGATGGGGAGCAGCCCCTAAAGGCAACCAGTGCCCAGCACCAGGGACCCCAGATTGCTCAGCAGGGGCTGTCAGGACACTTGGTTAATTAGAGAAGCCCCGATACTGGCAGACACGGGATCTATTTATTTTTAAAGTCTGTCTGACAGTGAGAACACTCCTCTGGCCAGAGATCTGAGGCCCTGGCTATGTAATTCAGTTGAAAAAAGGAATTTAGCTTTCTTCAAACCAAAGGCCCATGTCCCATCTCCTCCCTGCCAAGGAACGGGCACGAGCAGGGAGCTGGGAGGGGTCAGGGCTGTTATTTACGCAAAGTTTCCGCCTCCTTCCTTCCTTCCCACCAACTCCCTGTGACCCAGACCTGCCTGGTGAGGAAAACTGCTCCCCAGCCTTGCCAGTTCTGGGATAAATAGGTCATCCAAAATATGCAAAAGCCAGTTCCAAGTCTTCCAGCAGTCAGAAAGACCTCAGAAGTCTTTGGATGCATAAAGCTTGTGCTAATCGTGTTATTTCCAACGTGGATTTTGAGGCTCTGGGACCTGTGGAAGTGGGGTCTTCCACAGCAGTCTGGGGGCAGGGATTTGGCAGAGGAAGCCAAACACCATTCCCAGCTTTATTTCACCCCTTTGCTCACTCAGACCTTATCCATGGTGGTGGCAGCTGTGTTCTGCATCCACCCAAACCCAGGGTTTTATCCCTCCCCGGGGATGGGGGCTGTAATCTTTCAATTAAAGCAGAGCAGAGTCCAGCCAAGGATGTCTTCATTTAAACCTCAGTGATGCCTTTAACCTCGGGAAGTGGAGCTGCCAAATTTTGCTGGATGATTGAGGATGATATAGGAGGGTTTCCTTGAGGAAACTCTCCAGCATCCTGCACTGACAGATTTATGGGGTTTGCTCCAACCACGCAAGGCACCTCTAGAAATAAGGGGGGAGGAAATGTGCCATGGAGCTGTCAAACTCTGCCTGCCCATGTTCACACATCCATGCTTTCACTCTCCTCCCAGCTTGATTTTGCTAAAATGCTGAAATCCTTGTGGTTTTTCGAGATCCTTTTTTTTTTTCCCCCTCATAAATTTTCTTTTAAATGCTAACAAGCTGCTTTTCTTGCTCCTGAAGTGATGGTACCATATGAGGAATCTGCAGTTGGTGTGAGCCTTGGGCAGGGTGGATCAGGGCTCTTCACTTGCTCCAGCTTAATTTCAAATTGAGCTGTCGTTTTGAAGTGTTAAAAGCAGGTTTTGAGTTGTTTTTTGCCTGATATCACAACCGTGTATCCTGTAGTGCGTGAGTCTGAGGAGATCAAAAGGAGATGATACCTAAGGTAATAATATTGCTTTATGTTCTTTTTTTTTCATCTCTGTCTTCCACAAACTTCTGCTCTCAGTGAATGTTTAACCTGTTTGCAAGGTTGTCTGTGCTTCTCCAAGTCTCTTGGGATGGTAAATAGGATTTATCACAGATCAAACTCAGCGCCAGGGCTTGAATTGTGGAAAAGGTTTAAAACCTTTCCCAGTTTCTCTGTAAGTCCCTGACCCCATGGCAATGATCTCACCATGAAGATCAAGATGTGTCAGGGGGGGTTAGGTGGGATTTTAGGAAAAGGTTCTTCCCCCAGGAGGTGCTGGGGCACTGCCCAGGCTCCCCAGGGAATGGTCACATTCCCAAGGCTGCCAGAGCTCCAGGAACATTTTGGCAACACTCTCAGGGATGCACAGGGTGGGATTGTTGGAGCGTCTGTGCAGGGCCAGGAGCTGGGCTGATCATCCCTGTGGGTCCCTTCCAGCTCAGGATAATCCATGATTGGTGTCCCTGTGCCACAGTGATTTTATTCCAGGGCACTTTTGCTGTGGCAGGAGCTGGCACTGTGTCTGTGCTTTGGGGAATCGCTTCCCTGCAAAAGCAAAACCCAGTCTGGAAGCGCCTTTGCCTATTTTGTAGGATTCGTAGGATTTTTTTTATAGAAGCTGCTCTCTCCACTGGAATCCTGCTCTCGGCCCCACACTTTCCATTTCTCCATGGAAATGCAGGCTGTGGTGTTGCAGTGGCAGCCAGGCTGATGCTGAGGCTGCACCGGGGTAGTGAAAGGTGGGAAATAAAGGGAAATAAAGGAAGCGAATGTCGTTAGCGAGCGGCGAGTCACTGATCAACAACTTCCTGCCATTGTCCCTCCCTGCTCCCGCTGCATCCCGCGGGCTGGCCCGGGGCCAGGCACCGGCAGCAGGTATTTCCCTCCTGCCCACAGCCCCATCCATCAGCATCCTCCGCCAGCCCCATCCTGCTGGGCTCTGAGGAAGCATTAACAGCAATAATGGGAGCGATGGGGTGACCCCTGGGTGAGGGAATTGCCGCACCTGCGGATCCGGGGCTGGTTTTGTAAAACGCCCTTACTCGGGGCAACTTGAACACACGTCTTGGGATTTGGTGATAGACAGAGAAATAGAAACCAAACTGCTGCTGGAGGACCCACAGCAGGGATAGAATGTTCAAAAAAAGCGATGCAAGATAAACAACTTCTCCCTTCTCTATTTTAATATAAAAAAAGGCTTAAGTTTGTGAAATTACAGCAGTTTGAGAACGTGCAGGTCTGTAAAATGTTCTCCTTTTTATTCGCTGCGCTCTGCTCATTCCCCAGCTGCTGTTTGGGAGAAGTGGTTGGGTGAGGAATAAGGTTTAAACCTCTCTTCGGTGCTATTTCCCCCGTGCAGTCACCCGTGTAAGATAAATAGTAGCTGATCTCTTGTTAGTGAAGTGCACGCTCTCCTTCACGCCTGACTGGAATGGAAATGCAAAATCCTCTGCCATCTGCTTCCAGCAAGGAGCTGCAGGGGAGGATGGAGCCTTGGGCTCTTCCAGCCCAGGCCAAAGCATCAGCTCCTCGCTGGTGCAGCCTCAGCCAGGAGCCCATCTGTCCACTGTGGCCACACCGATGGGCAGGGGGAAGGTTCCCAGCACAAAGTGGGTTTTTTGGGAAGTACTTGTCTGCTCATCATACATTCAAATGCTGCAGAGAGGAGGTTTCACCCCAGAAATGCCCACAGAGGGTTGTGTGCCTAAGTGCCCTTCAGCCTTGTGAAAACTGCAGCCACAGGGGACGAGTTGCATTTAAACAGAGCAACCAAGCCCTGCTTCCTTCAGGAATAATGCCTTTGTGAAAATAAAGGGATACACCCTCCCTGGGATGTAGCACATCCCCTGCTCCAGGTGAATTTTTGAGCTGTTCCAGCACTGACATGACAAATCCCCCAAATTCTGCATTTGGCCATTTGAAGTTTCCAACCGCAGAGTACAATTATCACACGTTGCACTGTTTATTTAAAGAAGGAAAAATCCTGTGGCAAACAGATTTGGTGCCAATTTCCAGGGGAAATATCTCTTCCAAGCAGTGAATGTGCGTGCAGGCAGCTGGTGCACGGGAGATCCTGGGAACAAAAGCGTCTCCCTCCCACCGGCTGCAGATCCCGAGTGTCCTGCCCAGCCCTGCTCTTACTTATCCCGGGAAAAACAGTGCAAACAAAGATGGTTAACTGCATGAAGAGGAAGAGCATGGGGCAGGCAGCTGATGGGGGCAGCAGGTCTGGGCTGAATTGCTCAGAAGAAAAAGGTTTCCCTGGAGCACAGGTTTTCTGGATTTGGGCACAGAGGTTTTTTTTCCATGCAGGCCTGGGTACCACTGTGTTCCAATCCTGCTGCTCCCCCTTAGCCCAGCTCTTCCTCGCTTTATTTCAGTCCTGAGTTTCTGCTTGGAAATGTGCCTTTGGCTTTCACATGCCGTAAATATTTTTGGATTGTTTCTTATCTGTCCAGGATCTGGGTTTGTGGGAGGGAAGTGATGCTGGTGATAGTGTCTGAGCCACATTGGAGAGCTCAGCTCTGCTCCAGATTCCCTGGATAACCCTGGCTGAATGTGGCAGAGATGAATTTATAGTCTGGATGCTGGGGAGGGGATGAGCTGCAGCACCTTCCATTTGTGGCCCTGGGCTCATCCTCTGCTTGTTGCCCCTCGCCTGCTCTTCAGGAGGTTTTTGGGTCATGTGAGGATTGGTTTTTACCAATAACTCCTGGAAAAGCTCATGTGGGAATGCAGGTCCTGCTCAGAGAGTGAAAAACATGTTGTTCTGACTGTTTTCAGGGAAAAGCGTTAAATGTGGGGTGCTGGAGTGACTCTGTCCCCAGACACCAACCTGGCCTGCCTCAAAGCCCTTTGTCTCTTTGCAGTAGTTTATAGAACAGGCACTGGCTGGAGAGGAGTGATGCTGCAGCACAGCTGGCTACAGAATTACAATTCTGGGGTTTTTGTGAAAATTTTCAATGTTTGGACATTCATTTTCATTCTGCTGGGGCAGCCTGGGATCTTTTTTTCCTGGTTTTTTTCAGCTTTGGCCCTACTAAATATCCACTCAGCCAAATGCAAAGTTTAAAGCTGTGGCTCCCATATGTCTAGGGCAGGTGCATCACCAGCCAGGCAGGACAGGTCAGGGTGCTCCCAAAAAGTTCATCCCAATGCTGAAAAAAATCCATATCAAGGTTTTAAAGAGCATGAGGGCCTTTAAAAACTAAACAAACAAAAAAGAACCCAATAAACAGCAATTATTCTCTTATGCTTGCATGGAGTAAGGATGTGTGAAACCCATAGGATCTGGGGAAAACAGCTTCACCAGGTAACCTGCACCCTCAAAAAAATCCCTCTACAGCCTCTGGCTTTAGGCTGTCCCTCCTGGAGGAATTGCCAGCAGAGTTGTAGCAGCACAAATACCTCCACTTCGTGGAAAAGGTGCTTAAATCAAGCAGTTATTGGGCTCAGCAGAGCTCAGTCACCTTCTGCCTGAACTAGCAGGGAGGATGCTGTGAAGCAAAGTCATTCTGCGAGATGAAGCAGGGAGGATAAGGTGAGCCAAGGGCTCTGGCCTTAAATTTTACGAGCAAGTTCTTGTTTGCAAAGAGCAGGGCTGGGAGATGGGAGGGAAGCAGGATTCCTGCTCTTGTACAGAGTCAGGGAGAATATGGAAATCTCCTGGGTTGGTGCTTGCTCAGCTGTAGCCTTTTCCCTTTGGGCTGTAGCAGAACTGTGTGAGAAGAGCTAATAAAGGAGGCATTTTTGAAATAATATTGAGCATAAAGAGGCAGAGGCTGATGCTGGGATGCATGCAGAGCTGCTCCAGGGCTGAGATAAAGCAGTGACAGCAGCTGACCCCGACCTCCCTGCATTATCTGATGTTCTCAGCATTTATAAGCAAGGAAGAGCCAGTGGCTGTCAGACCGACTGGCTCCGCTTGGAGCCCAAGCCCAGATGGGAGGCGAGACCTGCCCTCCCGGCAGCCCAGTCCTGCGGGCAGCCAGATGAGCCCCTCCACCCCTCTTTTCCCCAAAAAAGCCCTGGACAAATTGCTGGCCAGGGCGTCAGGGCAGCATTTCTCAGCGGGTCACTGAGGCTGGGACCGTCCTGGACACAGAAGACACCGGGGACTGTCTCGTCTTGCAGATGTCTCCAGGGTGGCTCTGAATGAGCTGCATCTTTTCATCAGTGCAGCAGAACTCTGGGCTAGCACCAGGCAGCCTTTTTCTTTTCATTTCTAGCTAAAAAAAAAGCTTCATCTGTCACAGAGTGGAGCCACAGCAAAGTTACTGAGTTCTGGGTGGTGTCTGTGCCCCAGGAGTGTGGCTGCCACTGACCTCTCCTGTCCGGGGAGGGGAGACACCTCCTGCCTCGTTTTTGGTGGCCCAGCAGCAGGCAGCTCCCACGCCCCTGTCTGGAACACTGAGTATGTTTATTTAAGTTAAAATCAAATGTTAAAATAATTCTGTGCAAGTGTTAAGCGAGGGTGATTGGAGTTTGCATGACTCCACATCCAAACTATGATTTCTTTAGGGCAGAGGAGTTATTTTCGTTAACTCTTCAGCGCTTGCTCTCTCTGGCAGGAGGAAAGGTTGGATTAGCTGGATGTTGATGTACAGACTTCCAGTCCTTCTGAAGCTGTTTTAAATCAAAGAGGGGTAGGTAAATGTTTGGCTGTGTTTCCTGTGCCGGCCCCACTGTCCACAGCCTGGGAAGTAGCAGGATCCAAAGGGCAGCTGTTAAACAAAGTGAAAACAGAAGTGGGCTGGGGGCTGCCCGGCATCTGCTGCTCAGGGCCATCCAGGGAATCCTCCCTCCCCCAGCACCAGCAGGAACAGGCCTTTGAGAAACCAGGGCAAAGAGTTGAGGGCTTTGGGGAGGGTGGTATGGACTGGGGGTTGCTGACAGGGTGTGCATTGGGCTGGGGTGGTACCCACAGGGATGTGGTCAGGTTACCATGGTAGCCAGGGCGATCCAGTTGGGATGAAGCGATAAACAAGGCAATGTGTTTGGGATGCAGTGGTACCCAGGGCAGATGCAGCTGGGATGCAGGGATAAACCCAAGTGATGTGGTTTGGGATGCTGTGATTGGGATGTGGTGGTGCCCAGGGTGATCCACTTGGAATATTCTCCTACCACCACTCTGCACTCCCACGAGCAAACCTCTGCAGGGTAGAGGGTTTTCCCTTCCCTTTCCTTTCTCCTCCTTACCCAGGCAATCCTCTGCTCAAGTCCCATACAGGTCTGTATTCATCCATCCAGGTAACAGGAAAGCCAGTCAGGTTTGGCTGCTCTGATACTGCTTTGATAGGAATCACTGCAGGATGCTACAGGGAAGGGGAACAAACAGGGTTATGTTTTTGTGTATTTATAGGAGCCATAAGGAATCCATCGTGCCCATGATTTAAATGACTGTGGAGGAATTGCCTTCTGCCATCCCCTGCTGGAGTGGGTGGCACAGGCTGGGTCTGGGGGGCACACACTGCATCCCCCCTGCTGCCTTTGATGGGGAGAGGCTGATAAAATGGAACAGGATTCCTTAAAGCTGCTGAACTGTCTTTCTCTGGATTTTTTTTTTGCCAGGACAAACTTCTTTCCAGGACTCGGCAAAGCAACTCATTTCTCAGAGAGGCACTCTTGAGTTAACACATCTATTTAACAAATGGCCATAGTGTGTCATGGCTTCTCAAGCCCAAAGATGTTGCTTCAGTTGTCCTGGGTTTTTCTCCACTCCAGCCCCATTTTCCTGGGAGTGGGTGTGGAGGGACAGAGGGGATTTGTGACAGGTGAACCCTTTTTCCTTGGCTTTGCGCTTCAAGATGCTGTTTGTAGCACAGTGACCTGGGCTGGGCATGCACAGGGTTTTCTTCCATGAGGAAGTGTATTGGTGTATTTTTCCAAAGAGATTCTCTGCTTAAAGGCTTCACCTGCAGGCCCAAAGTCGGTAAATGGGGAAGCAGTGCTGCTGAGGTTGGATCTGCAGCCTGGGGCGGGATAAATCCCGCTTCCGTCTCCAGGTTGTGGATTAGGCGGGAGTGGCACGTGGAGAATGAGCCGGGTTTTGTGTGTGTTTCTCACTCTTTCACAATCCCTGCGAAGAGAATTTAATGCAGTTTCAGTTTGGGCACAACAAAGCGGAGCTGCAGATCAGAAACACATGTTGGGAGTGCTGCAGGCACCGAGTGAAACCTGATCTGCCGAGGTTTCCCTTAAATCTGCACTTTCTCATTTGGCTCTCATATTAAAGCTGTATTTCAGAGCTGTCCAACCCTCTCGAAAGATGATGAATAACAATAAAAACATTCACTGGAGGACTGTCATCGTTTCCAAAGGAAGTGTAATAAATACTTTACGACAGGGCTTTTTTTTTTTTTCCTATGTACAGCCATAAACCAGTTTTAAGTTACAACTTATTAAGCCTCTAAACAATCAGAGCTTGGCTGTAGGGAGGGTGCTGGGGGCTGCTCCCTGGGCTGGGGTTTGGGTTTGGGGGATCTAGAGGGGATAACTTTGCTTTCACGTGCCTCAGTTTTCCCCTTGTGCTGGTTGAGCTGTGGGTGTCGATGGTCTCTGAGGTGTCCAGGTCAGGCTCTTGTGGCACAGATTAGTGATGAACCAACATCTCCCATGCTCGGTTCTCATGCAAAAGGGAGTTGTCCTTCCCCTCAAGGCTCCCTGTGTGTGTCCCACCTTATTTTGGTTAAAAAACAGGCAATGCTTTTTTGGCAGTGCTGTGTTAACGGTTGGACTCGACGATTTGGGACATCCTTTCCAGCCTTAGTGATTCCATGTTTGGCAGCATCAATTAAGAAAATAATAATCCCAACACTGGTGGTGCTCCCAGCCATGGCCTTCATCTCCACAGAAAGCGTTAGGCCCCGCAGCTGGGCTTGGTGCAAAGCCCCTTTTCCCTCTCCAACGCTTCAGCAGGGGAAAATCGGAGAGGAGCTGGCTGGGAATAACCCAGTCAGGAGAGCTTCACATCTCCCTTTATTGTACCTTTTCTTTCCTTTTGGCTTTACTGAAGAGAAATGAAAATAAAAGGGGGCTCGTGGCCTGAGGACAGAGCCTTTGCAGCATCTCCCTGCTCTGGCTCCAACAGGAATCTGCTGGAAAAGCTGGGTTTGAGCCTTCCCCCTATCCAATCCTTCCTTTGGATGATGGCTAAGGAAGCGCTGCACAGAGCTGGGATGGGCTGGAAAGTGCCTGTGGTGGGCAGCAATGGACGGGGTGGGATAGAGGATGGGCAAGGATTCGGGATCACGGGCAGCAGTGAAACACTTAAATTCTGATCTCCCTGTGTTTGCTGTGGGGTTACCACGGTGGTTTGAGCTCTTCCCACAGTGGCTGCTGTGCACAGCTGGTGTCAGAGCAGATCCCAACCTGCCTGCATCCCAAACGCAGGGATGGAAGCAGTGCAGTTTGCAGTCCCACTCCAGCTGCTTTCCCGAGGCAGCCCAGCCAGTGACTGCAGTGGGGAGATGTCGGAGCAAATTGGTTCCAAATGCAAAGCTGCAGAAATTGCTGTTCTGTTCCTCGTGCTGGAGTTCAGCCCCAGCCTTGGGATCTGCAGAGGGGACCTGTGGGCAGCACTGGGGGCAGTGCTGACTGAGAGGATCCGGCACCATCCCTGTGATAATTGCTTCCACAGTTTACTGATAAATTCAGTTCATGCACCAGAAATTAATTTGTGACTCAAAAACGTGTTTCTAATGAATGCTCTGCCCTGCTTGCTAATGGAATTCCAGGTTTCTGATGCTGTGTCATTTCTAATCCCCTGTTCTTTGATTTTCCTCAGTCCCTGCGTTTGCTGTCTGTGCAATTACGTGTCTGTGAAAATGTTGCTGGAGAAGCAGGTGAAATAAGAGCCACCCCATGAGCAGTGCCCCCCTTCTCTGGGTGTCTATTCGGCCTTCAGGTGCTATTTCAGAGAATCCCAGACTGGTTTGTGTTGGAAGGGCCTTAAAGCCCATCCAGTCCCACCTCCTGCCATGGGCAGGGACACCTTCCACTATCCCAGGGTGCTCCAACCTGGCCTTGGACCCTCCCAGGGATCCAGGGGCAGCCACAGCTTCTCTGGGCACCCTGTGCCAGGGCCTCCCCACCCTCCCAGGGAACAGTTCCACCCCTGGCACACCTGGCAGGAGGTGCTGAATGTTTTCCGCACAGAGGCACCAAAAGGAACCAGTGCAGCTTGAGAACCATTTGTTTGATTTTCTCCTTTAAAGCCTTTCAAGCCTTTCCAGGCAGACTTTGGTTTGGATTGCTGCTCCCCCCTCTTTTTTTTTTCACTTGCAATTAATGCCACAAACATTTCTCACGGAGCACTGGATGGTGTTGGCAGGAGGGTTATTAAAAAGCAAAACAAACCCCAAACCCAGCTGTAACCTGAAACACATTTGATCCAAGCTATTTTCTATTAAAGAGGATTTGCACTTTGAACATGGAAGAATTTCTAGTTGTGGGTCCAGAATATCTGCAAATGTTGTTCTTCAGGTGCCTGAAATCAATATTTTCATTGCTTTCCAAAGCTTGCAGAGTCCTCAAAGCTCTGCTGGGCTGTCTCAGAGTTACCCAGCCCCACAATCACCCCAAAGTAGAAGCAGGGCATCACCAAGAACCCTCCAGCCTGGTTTGCTCAGGGCTTCTTTGCTCTACGGTCAAACATCAGGAAGTGCAAAAACCCTTCACAAAAGATGTTGATTTACAGCACGGACCAGAGTTATTGGGTGAATTTTCTTCTGAGCTGAGTCCAGAGGGACTCTGAGCTCCAGCACTGATGGACGGTGTATTTTGGTTGGCCTTGTTTTAGTGATGCAAGTGGAGCTGAAGAGCAGATTTATCAGGAATTCGGTTACTCAGTGTTTGTTTACTGGGCTCAAATGAGCCAATTCTTGTGCTCACTGAGATGTTATGCATAAGTAATTGATGGATACGTATGCATGGAGGCTGCTTTTAAATGCAAGGACAGTTGGTGCCAGGAATTCAGAGAAAAAGCCATCCCAGAGAGTGTTTTGGGAGATCCTCATCCAACCTGTGCTCTGCCGAGGCCGGGTCTGGGCAGAATCCAGCAGTGGGGCTGAGCTTGGGTGCCTGGATCATACCGGCATTCAGAGGGTGCCCTAAATTCAGGCAGGGAAGATGCTCTGCCGAGACCTTTGCAGGCTGCTAGGTCTGAGAAAAAAGCGTGTGGAAAGATCCAGAAAGCTCCTCCTGCCCGCAGGACTCGGGTCAGAGGCTGAACTGGGGCTGGAGGGAAGAGGAGATGAAAAGTTTGAGCTGGAAGGGACAGATGAGCAGAGTCAGGGTGGAACAGCCCCGCCCTGGGAAGGCAAATGCAGGTGGTGCAGGGATGGCAGAGCCGCTGCCCTGGGACATGGCCTTCATGGAAATCACCCAAAATGCACCTTTTCCTTCATTCCTGTAAAGCAAAACTGGCAAAGGGAAATATTTGGGTGCTGGCTGTGTTTATAGAGAGACAAAGCAAAAAAAAAAATCCAAAACGCATCCAATCAAATCCTACTTTTTTTTCTTTTGTTTCCACACAGAGGAGAAAACTGTTTCTACTTTGCAGTACTAACAAGTTTCAAACCCATAACATTGGCCACACCTGGATGTGCCACTCGGCTGCTCTCAGGTGTTTGGAAGTAGCATCATACCCTGTCTGCATCTCCCTACAAACTCTGAATTTTGTGGAAGCTCAGGGGCAGTGCACACACTGCCAGGATGTCAGCAGGGAGCTGACTGAATGAAAAGATGAAATTAACTTATGAAGTTAATTTAAAATTTATTTTAGGGCTGTCTGAAGTTCCCAGAAGTGTTTTGGGGAACAGTCAGCACTGGGCTGAGTGGGACTGACCACAGCAGCAGCCCCAGCCCCGGATCAGATGAACACTTGGATGCTGGGGAGAGCTCAGGCACGAGCTTTGGAGTGAATTTTCCATGTATCCATGTGGCTTGGAAATTCATTCTCTGGTAAAACCTGATCCTGAGAAGGTCTCTGGGAGCAGAGGGAGGGGGAATTCGCTTGGAAATCCAAACTGATAGCAAAGGAATGCTATTGCCCGTCTCCCTTGGGAGAGGGACTGGCTGCACATCCAGGACAAAGCATTTCAGAGCCAGGGCAGTTCTGCTCCCCTTTGCTATGGCCAGGTAGTGACTCAGGTGTGACACTCAGGACCTGTCTCACACTGAGCCCCGGGTCCAATGCATGCATGTGAAGCCCGGAATTTGTAGAATTAACAGGGGGGGGAAAAAAAAAAACCAAAAAACAAACACAAACAACCAGCCTGGTACTCACCTGTTAATTTGGGGTTTTGCACCATGAAAATTAACTTTAAAAGGGCTTTGTAATACCTGAGCCCCGGTGTCCTGGCTGGCAGCTCAGCAGAGATTTCCCTGCCGTTCCTGGCAGTGAGATGACGCTGGGGAAGCTGTTGAAGCAGAGGAGTGCAGCACCCAGGTATGCTTTGGAGCCATCCATCCCCCGGCTGAGCAAGGATTTCTCCCCTTTTTCCCTGCTGCAAGCTTTAGGTGTCTGGGGCTACATCCCAAACCAACCTGTGGGCTCTGGCGAAACACGGGATATTGATGAAGTTAAACATTTCTCAATGGCCTGTGCCATCTAGTGGCAAAGCAGGGCTGGAGCCGGAGCTGGGATTGA
>VZRS01002621.1:0-34301 GCA_013398055.1 Ifrita kowaldi | reverse complement strand
GGATTGAGGCTGGGAGCAGCCCGGATTGAGGCTGGGAGCAGCCTGGATTGCTGGGAGCTGGGGCCTGGATTGAGGCTGGGAGCAGCCCGGATTGCTGGGAGCAGCCTGGATTGAGGCTGGGAGCAGCCTGGATTGAGGCTGGGAGCAGCCCGGATTGCTGGGAGCAGCCCGGATTGAGGCTGGGAGCAGCCCGGATTGAGGCTGGGAGCAGCCCGGATTGCTGGGAGCAGCCCGGATTGCCGGGAGCTGGGGCCGGGCAGCCCTTTGGGGCTGTGGGTGCTGTCCTGGGGGGGTCTCCTCCACAAAAAGCTTCACTCCAGGTGTTGGATGCAGCAATCTGGGCTTTGCACTATTCCCTGTGTCTCATTTTCTGTCTCTGAAGAGACAGAAGAGAAGAGGCGGGAGCCAGGACGTGCTGGTGGCCTCCTGCTCCGTGTCCTGCTGGGGACAAGGCCACAACCCTTTTTCCAGCAGTGGCAAGAGCTGCCCTGCTGTAATTGTCTGTGTCCTTGCAGCATCCCAGCACCCCATAGATCTGCTTTGGACACGTGCTGAGATAGGAGAGTGAAAAGGATTTGAAGATTTTAGATTTCTGCTCTATATTACAACCCAGAATTTATATCTAACTGCCCTGCACAGCCACGAGGATTTCTCCAGCTGGCATTCCTGGGTTGCAGCTCGGCGTGAAGGGGAGGTTGAGTGACCTGGAGCTGGCAGCAGGTGACAAAGGAGGGGCCCTGGCACTGGGCAGGTCTCTGGGGCTGCAGGTGAGCAGGCTCAGGGTGGGCATCACCTGTGGTGGGAGAACATCCAGAGGGACCAAGAGTTCTGACAACCTTTGAACTCAACTTTTCTTGGAGGTGCTGGAAGATCTTTGAGTTTGGAGATGTAATTTAAGCTTTCAAACAAAAAGCCTGGGTGTGCCTTTGTGGGCACAGAGCAGTCACTGCTGCCTGGCAGGGCTGGCAGCAGGGACAGCCTCCTGTGGTTTTCCTGCTTTTCCCAAGGGAGCTTCCCTGACCCTTCTGATCTTGGGGATGGAGCTCCTGATCTGGGCCAGCCCCCACAAACCCCAGTCCCATCTGGAGAGGTGAGGGCAGGGCCCTGGGGCTGGCAGCAGTTTGCAGGGTAGCCAATGTGCAAAGATTCCCAGTTTCACCCTTTTCTCTGTATTCTCCTAGACGTGATAAATTATCTTCCTGGTACAGGGCAGCTGGGCTCGTTTTGGGGCAGCAGATGAGCACCTGAGGTGTGTGGCCAGCCAGGGGCTGCCTTTCAACCTAAAGCACAAGGCTAAAACAGGTTGCTGAGTCTAAAACCCAAAAAAGAACCTGAAACAAACCATCCCATTAAGCTGGGTATTTACACTGCTATTTCCAAACTAATGCTCTCTGCTATTTACTGAGCCTAAACCACAATATTTTACCAAGTGCTCCAGAATCCAAGATGCATTTTTGCAACTCCCAAGTCAGTGGAAACTCAGCAGTTTATTTTTCCCTTTGGAAAGTAACCAATTCCTATTTTTATCCTGCTAAAAGCCCACAGCGTCACCCTTCAGGCTCCTGCAAGCAAACATTTCTTCCCCCCTTTGCACCAAAACTGCCAGGCTTCCCCCAAAATCAAACAGTGAATTGCTACTTTGTGACCCCAATCCACTGCTCCGAAATAGAAATGGAAAATACCATGGCAGGAATACAGGGATCTGTCAGTAAAGAGAACCAGGCAAACTGTTAAAGTACATTTCATCTTGGGTTGCTGGATATGAACTGATCTTTCTTAGAGGGCTGGATGAAAGAGGCTGGATTATCCCGAGTCTGAGTGCTCCTATTGTTTTTATCCCTTCCTCCGGAGCATCCGGCGCTGGCTGCTCTCGGAGACAGGATGCTGGACCTGGGAGGCAGAGGCTTTCATCTCCCCCAGCACTCTTGGTGCTCCTGTGAACGGGCCCAGTCTGCAAAATACACTGAAAAAACATTTTTATAGGAACTGGTTTGTGTCCCCCATCCTCAAAGGATTCCTTCAAGCCCATCAGCAATTTTCCTTCAAAGGTTTCTCCTGTTTTTAACCCCTTAGCTGCCCCAGGGAGCATCCCGTGCCCTTTCCCAGCTTTCTGTGCTTTAACAGCAAAATTTGCACCTTGCGGAAGATGAACTGTCCCAAAATAGGACTTTAGGTGAGATAAAACCAGACCTGCTGGTGGTGGCTCCATGGCTGAGCCATGACTTTGTTTTCTGGCCAAAAAGAAAACAAATCAAGGTCCTGGTTCTGCTGGGGGTGTTGGGACAGAATCCCATCAATAGGGGGGGTTTTGTTGCCCAAATGGTAGGAACGTGGTGTAAACGTGAATTAAATTTATGGGAAAAAGAGATTTCCAGCCAAAGTCATGCTCTAATCAGAGTCCCAACTGATGGAGCTGAGAGCAGCCCAGCACTCAGCCCTGCAAGCACTAATTAGCAATGAGTGGAGCCAGGTTGTCATTTCTTTATCTGTCAGGAGCCAGCCCTGTCCTGCCTGTGCCCACTGGGATGAGGTGATGTGCCTGCCCTACAGCCTCCGTGGGTGGGGGGAAATGTTCCAGCTCAGCCTCACTGCTTTTAACCTCTCATTCCATATGTGCAGAGGGAGGGTTTGCTTTAAAAGGTGAAGGTTCTGCAGCACACACAAACTTTAGCCGTTGTTTTTCCCGAAGTATGGTTTAGGAGCACCCATCCCTTGGATTTTGGCACATCCCAATCCAGTGGCCACTCAGCTCGGGCCCCACTGCTCATGGGCAGGTAGGAAAAAAATATGAGGGTTTTCCTTTAAGGCCTTTGTCCCAAGGAAACAGAGAATTTGTGGCCACACACACTGGTAGAGCCTTCCCTGGTGATTCCTGTGCCTCCAGCATCCCATATTTCAGGCTCCAGCACAGCAATTCTGTGCTTTCATCCAGCTTCACTCAGAAGCGTTCAGCTTTCTGCTCTAACACGTCCCTTCTGCAAAGCAAATGCCTTTTAAAAACCTTCACGTGGCTGAATTTGGGGGTTTTGATGCCTTGTGTGGTAGTTTTCAGCTGTGGATGTCCTTTCATGATCCCTTGTGGAACATGGAGTGTAACACCCGGGAAAAGGCAGTGTGGGGTTTCAGTGGGTGATGGGGAGAGAATCCCAAATTTATTCCTGCAGAGCTGTGGATCAGCTCACAGCACAAGCCCTGCCAGCCTTGTGGAAATACAAGAACCTGTCAAACTCAAAAGCCAAACTGAGTAACAGCGGGAGGGGCCCAGCCAGCATCTGAATTCCCATTTTTCACCTCAGGATGGCAGGTGAGGGGTGGGAGCTGCTCCATCCCTGTGGTGCTCTCGGCATGGAGCACATGGCTCCAGGTGAGCTGGAACAGCCTCCCCTCAGCCAGGGGGATCTGTCAGCCAGGCTGGGGGGCCACAGGGATGGGGGATGGCAGGGGCTGGGATTGCTCCCCGGTCTGCAGCCAAGGGGAGGAAGGAGTAGGGATTTGTGCCAGGAAGTCCCCAGGTCTAGGTTATAAGGGGGAATATTGAGGCAGTGCAGCTGCAGGGTGTGAGCCAGAGCTGTGTCCAAAGAGGGGTCTGGGAGCCAGTCCAGGGGGCTCAAAGCCTTGGGGAGCCCCTTAAGCCAAGATCAGACCAAAGGGTTTTTGCTTATGGACCCGTCCAGTTCAAACCATCAACCAAAGGGGTCTCCAGCTCTCCTGGATGCTCCCTGGGCTTAGGGAGCAGGAGCCAGGCACGTACCTTTAAATGGATTTAAGGAAAAGCAGCTCGGATCCTGTTGAGTCGCCTTCAGGAGGTGCTTTGATACCAGCTGAAGCCTTTGTGCTGCCTGTGGTTTACCCTCGCTGAAACTGGGCTCGTGTGGATTTCACTGGGCCGTTTTGGTGTTGGGCTCTGACTCGTGGGGGCCAGAGGGGGCTGTGTGTGAGCAGCAGGACTGGGAGCTCCCTGTGCTTCTGGGGTGAGGAAGGGGATTCCTGTGAGCAACAGCAAGGCCCTTGGTGGTCCTGCTTGATGGTTTCTGTGCCTGAGAGGGTGTGGTGGTGCTCAGTCAAATCTTGGCTTGATGACCTTGCCCAGAGAAGCTGTGGCTGCCCCTGGATCCCTGGAAGTGTCCAAGGCCAGGCTGGACAGGGCTTGGAGCAGCCTGGGATAGTGGAAGGTGTCCCTGCCTTTGGAATGGGCTGGGCTTTAAGGTCCCAAACTATTCTAGGATCCCATGATTCTATGTACTTGGAGGTCTTTTCCAACCTTAATGATCCAGTGATTGGGGTTTTTCCCTCTTTGGGTGTATTTGCATGGGAATTGTAACTTTCTTTAGACAGCAGCAGCTGGGAGGACTCACTGACAAATCTGGTGGGACATGCCCAGGGTTTTGTCAAAGTGGCTGATGGCAGAGCCACCACAGCCTCAAATTTTCCCCTTGGATGTGATCCCCCATGGCCACAGAGCACCAACACCCTGGGGCTGAGCGGAAAACGCAACAGCAGCGAGAGATCCTGCGCGAGGGGAAGTTAATATCTAAATGTGATTGTTATCTTTGCTTCCTGGGCTGCAGATAAGGTCTCTCCAGGGCATATAGAATTTGAGCCTGTGGTTTCTGGAGCTATAAATGTAACACCAGTGTGTTTTCATTAAGTCTGAGGACAAATACGTGCAGTGAAACCTTATCTCCTGCATTACCCTAATGGCCTCGGTGATACCAAGGCTGGAGGTTTCAAGAAGTGCACGAAGGGTGACCCAGGTTTTGTGCAGCTCAGATGGCTCGTGCCAGCTGTGTGTCACAACCCCAGTGCAGTGACAAGCGTCCCAGTGCCACTTGAACACCAAACCTCGTGCTTTGTGCAGGTCGGACACTTTCCAGCCCAGCCCAGTTATGTCAGGTGTTCATTTCTGACCCCCATGGTCCATGGAGGGTTATTTGTTTCGTTATTTATTTGTGTGGAACCACAGGCGCCCCCAGCTCTGATCCCTTGGTAGATGCAGAGCAAAACTCACCTGATCCTCAGATATTTCTTTAGGAGCCACCAGGTCCCCAAAGAACAGAGTGAATTTCTGGGGTGCTGCTTTTCCATGTGTCTTGGGAGCCAAGTGCAGGGAATTCTTATTCTACAGGAATGTTATTCTATTCACAATGCCCTGGACTGCCAGGACACAGGGAATGGCTTCCCACTGCCAGAGGGCAGGGATAGATGGGATACTGGGAAGGAATTTTCCCTATGAGGGTGGGGAGGCCCTGGCACAGGGTGCCCAGAGAAGCTGTGGCTGCCCCTGGATCCCTGGGAGTGTCCAAGGCCAGGTTGGACGGAGCTTGGAGCAACCTGGGATAGTGGAAGGTGTCCTTGCCCATGGGAGGGGTGGAATGGGATGGGCTTAAAGGCCCCTTCCAACCCCAACCATTCTAGAATTCTATGGAACCAAAATCAGGGATTTAGAAATATTTAATATTTCTAAATATTCCTTCCAGTCTAACAGGTTTTTTCACAGTCTTCTGCTGGTATCTCAGGTATTTCTCTGCTCAGCTGCTCTGGCTGAACATGCACAGAGAAACATTTAGTTAGGAAAAAGCCCTGCTAATTACTCCATCACGTTAAAAAAAAAAAGCCCAACTGAGAAGTGATAAATTAATCATTAGCCTGAAAAGAAAGAGCCGTGTATATCCCACACATTTCCATACAGGTGGGAAACACTTTTTTCCATCTGGCTGGGCAAACTGTTAATGGTGGAGCCCGGCAATTTAAACATGCCCTGAGCTGCACAAACAAAGGCCATTTCTCAGAGATGTAAAGTACACATAAGAGCGCGGGGATACCAGGGGATTACTCCGCGTCGGAGGGAGGCGGCTGCAACAACAAAGAGCAAATTCACGGCGGGGTCCTGCCCCGTATGAGGTCATTTTCTGTTGGAGTCGGGCTCATTAGTCCGGCCGGGCTGTTGATCCAGCCCGAAGTGTGGGTGACAAGTGTGACTGGGTTTGCTGATTCAGGGCTGCCCAGCTCGCGGGGATCCAGCATTGTCTGTCTCTGGGAACGGGCCCTTAATTACACCCAGCGCATTTCCCAGCCGCGTGTGTCTCCCCGGGGTCAGCCCTGTCCCAGGAGCTCACGGTTTGACAGGGAGTGTTTAAACAACACCGCGGCGGCTGGGCTGGGACAATGAGGGACGGGGCTGGGTCACGGGGCTTCCTTAGGTGCCTTCCTCCCACCACACTCCCCACCAGGGCCGGCTCTGTGCTCCTGAACATCGCCCTCCTTAGGGAATCGTGGGATGGTTTGGGTTGGAAACACCTTTCGGGGTGTCCAACCCTCTTCAGTGAGCGGGGACATCTTCAACAAGTCCCATCCAGCCTGGCCTTGAGTGTTTCCAGGGATGGAGCAGCCTCCACCTCTCTGAACAACCCCTGCCGGCGTTTTACCACCTTCATTGTAAAAAACTTCTGCTGGAGCAATCCCAGGTGTGCTTCCCCACAGGGCTTTGGGATGTGGGAGCTCCAGATGAGCCAGGCATGCCCGTGCTGCCTTTCCTGCTGGTGTAAAATCCCTGACCCGCTTACAGGCCCTTCCTTTTGCTTTGTTTTGTTGAACGTCATGGGCAAAATCGTTATGTCTTTTCTAGCCACCACAGAAATGTTGCTGCTTCTCTTGGGGTGGCTTTGAGTGGCCACAGAAAGTGTTTAATTCAGGTCTTCCACTCCAGAGGCCACCGAATGTGCTGTTCTTGTTTCTCAGCTGGGTTTGAGGTGTCAGGTAGTTGTGTCTTCTTTTCACCAGTCACTTGAGATATCCAACCCTGTAAATAGTTCATTGCAAAAACGCGTGGTTGTAGGATGGAGTCACTAAAACACTTCCTCGTAATTCTTTTAAAAGAAAATTACTGCTTAAATCTGGGTCTTTTATTAGGAATTAGGGGGTAAAATCCTTAGAGCATAAGTGCTTATTTTTTCCCTTTTTTAAACCACTGCTGCATATTAAATGAATCACATCGTTACAGGTAAATTATTTACAGAAGTGATTCTTAAACTTAGGATGAGAAGGGGACCTTCCCTTTCCCTGAGTGGGAACAAGTGATGAAGCTTCTGGTCTGAGAGGTTCCCATCCCAGCTGAGAGTGTGGTCCGTGCTGAGGAAGGAATGGATGTGGGAAAAGTCTGCTCCAAAGCAGGTGACAGTGTGGTACAGTCAAGGGGACACTGCTGGGGATTCAGCATTCCATGAGGATGCTCCAGCTTCTCAAACTCAGCAGCTTCCAGCCAACAAATCCACCCAGAGGTTTTTCCCCTCCCATTTTGGTTCAGACAGATACAAAAGGTCTTTGGATTTTGAGCTGGGCTTTATCCAAACCCCAGGCCCTGAGGTGCAGGGATGTCTGGAGCACAGAGAGTCTGCTTGGGATGGTCTGAATGTCACAGCAGCACAGATGGATCACAGCTCCCAGCCCTTAACACAGCATTTTGGAGCTGAAATATTAATTTTCCACTCGTTGGTCTGGATTCTGTTTCCACCCCTAGAGCTGGCAGAGCTTCCCACAGCTCCCAGCTCCCTCTGGAACACCGCAACAGTGGCTCTGCTGGAGCTGGAGGGAGGGTATTCCAAGGCCAGCTTTTCCTGCTGCTCTGACAGGGGAGCATTAGGGAATGACAGGCTGTGGAGTAGGGATAGCACTGGGAAAAAGCTCCACTTTATTCTGCTCTAACCAGAAAGTTTGTTCACCCAGAAGCCCTTTTGGGGGAGCTACTTATTTTCTAATCTTGTGGTAATAATGGAATGACACAGAAGTCTGGGGATAATGAAAACAAACTGATTTCCTCGTGCACTGAGCACAAAAGGAAGCAGGGAAGGGTTTCAGCGACAAGGCAGAAAAAGAGTTTATTTTAAATAAAGATTACAAAAATAACCTACTGTCAAAGATGATGTGAAAACCATTAAATAGCAATTTAACGTAATTATAATCACGGGTGAGCTAAGGGCTATCTCACACAATTCCAATCAATCTTCCTGCCTGGATGTGTTATCCCGAGCCCTCACTCCTGACTCCAGCCCTGCCTTCCCGCTACAGAAATGCTCTGTTTAGAATTCAGTTCCATGCCAGGCAGGGCCACTGAGACCCAGTGATGTCCTCCAAGGGCTCTGCCTTCCCCAGCCCTGAGAGCCCTTTGGGAGCTGCTGGAGTTGACACTGGAGTGTGGCACAACGTGGCACCAAGCGAGGAGCAGATGGCACTGCCAGGCTTGGCTGTGCTGAAGTTTTAGGGGCATGGTGGGTCCTTATTGACTAAACTGGCAGAACACACCCAGCATTTCCAAGGAATGGCATCAATCAGCCAGACCAGGCCGTGCTCATCCCCACAGGGTGCTGCTGCTCCCGAGGAATAATGCTTGAGAGAGAAAGTGAGGTCAGAAGTGCTTCCAGCAGTGGGAAAGCCCAGCCCTTGACCCAATGTGCCACCCAAAAGGGCACTGGAAGAACCTCCAAGCTGGGAATTGAGGTCTGTGCGGGTGTTGGTGGGATCCTGCCCACGGGGCCGTGGTGGCCTGGCATGGGAGGCACAGGGGTGTGATACCCCAGGTCTTGCTGCAACATTTTGGTGTGAAACAAAGGCTTCTCTGTCAACTGGGAGTGAAGAACCCAAAAAATTAACAGAACTGATCTTGGTAATCTAATTTAGAGCTGGTTCAAAGGATTCTGTGAGTTTGGGAGGTTAATCAGAGGCTCATTAATAGGGCTTGGCAGCAGTTTGGGCACTGCAGCACCTGCATACGCGTGGTGGGGAGCTGGTGGGACTGTTCCATCCCATGATTTATATCTCAGCAAAGATGTGAGGCTCAGCTCTGGCTGCTGCCAACAGCTTCGGATGTGCTGGGAAGTGGTCACGTGCCTCTTGTTCCCATGAAAATCAATGTCTGCACCCATCTCCCTCAACCTAGAAAAGCAAAGAAAGGCAGTGCTGGGCCAGAAGGGGTGGTTGGGTGTTTCTCCATGTCACATGGACATTTCTGAGGTGGACTTGATGATCTCCAAGGTCTTCTCCAACCTCAAGGATTCTCTGAGTCTGTGATGGATCTGTGGGAAGTCTAAAGGCTTCTGCTCAAGTAGCTCTGACAGTTTCTCCTGCCTCCTCCTGAACCAAGGAACCCTTCCCAGCCCTCCACGCTGGTACTTTCCAGGTCCAGCTTAGCCTCAATGTTCTTTGGATCACAAGACAAGCCTCTTGAAAAGGAAAATTGAGCAACAGGACCAAGGGAGAGATGCCCAGAACCACTTTGAGCAGCCTCAGGGAGCTCATTTCATCCCCAAGCAAAAGGGAGCTGGGGATTAGCTTTGTGTCACAGATTGTTCTGAGGGGGGGAAATGGACTAATTAATTGGATTTTCATTTGGAAAAGGGGCGGTGGTTTGAGAGCTCAAACTGTCTGATTACTGCCAGCACGTTAATTTCTCCTGGAAATGTGGCTGCAGTTTATCCCGATCATATTCAACTCAAGGCAATGAAAATTCTTCTTGCTATTTGTCTTGGCTTCCCTTGCTGGTACAGCGTCTGCAGAAATCTGTCATGCATGAAATGCTCCCCTCTCTTTTTGACAAGTTATTCCTTCTGCTGGCTAATTTTTCATTAAGAAAAATGCCAGGAACACCAGATACCCCGTCAGGCCTCCGTAAGGGCTGCGCACCAAGATTAAAGGCTGGGAAGTGTGGCTTTGCTGGCATTGCTTTGTATCCATTATTTTAATGGATTTGTTATTTAAAAAAAGCCTCCCGACCCCTTCCTGCACTTCTCAGCCCCGACAGCTGGAATTTTGCCTCAGTAAAACACAGAGATGGGGTGAAATGTGTGGTTTGTACAAGGCAAAGCTGCTGGTGGGGCCGAGCTGTCGCACGCTGTGCTCAGCCAAAAACTGCCTCTGGCTGGCTCTGGGTGCTGCTGGTGGCTGAGGGGAGGCAATCAGTGGGATTAGGGCACAAAGTGGAGGTTCCAAGCAAAACAAGGGCATTGTGGATTAGGCAGCCTAGAAAAAGTGCAGTTTCTGCACTGATTCCAAAGAATTCCCCGCTGGGGTCGTGTCCTGGGTGAAAGGGAGCACAAGGAATGTGGAGCAGGGCACTGATGCCTTAAACAGGAGCAGGAGAGGTGCTCTGGAGGTTAAACTCGAGGCTGAAGCTTCCATGGGGACATCCTCTAGATCCCTGCAAGACCTGGTGAAGTCTGAGGACCCAGTGAGATGATGGGGGTGAGAGACAGGATTTAGGGATGCGAGGCCTGCAGGATCTGAGGCTGGCAAAACTGCTGTGAGAAAGGTCAGAGGTTTGGGTGGGATAAATGGTGATTCTTACAATGCCCAGGGTCACACCCTGCTGGAAAAATGGCATTGGGTGGTGGCCATATGGGGCTTGGAGCAGCGAGGCAGGTCCATCGCTGGGATGTGCAGGAATGAGGGAGTGGAAAGCACTCTCAGGCACAGGATGGGGTCCCTGGGGTGGTCCTGTGCACAGCCAGGAGCTGGATTAGATGATGTTTGTGGGTTTCTTCACGAAATTCTATGATTCTATGACATTCTATGATTCTAAAACTAGTATTTAAGGTATTTTTATTATCGTCCTCCTTACCCCTGCTACCCTCTGCTTTGCTTGTCAGCTTCCTGAGGCACAGGGGAATCTTTTGTAAAGGCATTGAATGGGATTTTAGAACCGAAGTGGGCAGTTAAAGTGAGCAGTGTCTGCCAGGCAGAACGAGGCTCCTACAACAAAGCAGCAGTGGGTGAGAAAATCGGTATTTTGGTACCCAAAATAACAATTTCCCTGCACGTGCCTTAAAGCACGGAGCAAACTCGGGGGTGCAGCTGCAGAGTGCCATGAACCGGCTCCCGAAACGGGGCTGGGTTTGGCACAGTCATTTCCATGGTAATTAATCGTGGCTGTGCACGAGGAGGAGCCAGGGCCGGGGCTCCACGGGGACCTCCCTCTCCCAGCGCATTCCTGGGGAGCCCTCGGAGAGCGGGGAAGGAAGCGGAGCCCCCAAATAGCTTCATTTCCTCAAGGACTTTCCCCAGCAGATGGGAGAAAATTGCTATAAAAAACCCGAATCCCAAGACGGGAAAATATAATGAGCTATGGGCAAGGGGAAAAATAAATGCTGAGGGATATTTATGCAGCATGGGGAGCAGACAGATCAAATCAGAAATTCCAATTAAGTCTATAATTTATTTCAACGGAAATAATAAAATTAGAGATGGGCCCAAGCAGCGAATTTCCTATTGGGATCCCGATCCAAATGGCCTTTTTGGGATGGTTCCATGTCGAGCAGTCTCCATCCTGTGGTGATGGGCAGCATGGACCCACACCAGAGGCAGGGCCTCCAAAATTCCTGTTGGAACCCACTTGGGTGAAGTAGCAGCATTCAAAGGGCATCATAAATGGGAGATACTGGGAGAAGGGATAACTTTAAAAAAATACATTAATATGTCAGGAAGGAAGCTACGAGAAGGAAGGATTCATTGAGAAATAGCACATACACCCTGCCCACACGGGAATTAGAAGCAGGAATTAGCCCTGGGGAATGCCCAGGACGAAGAAGGAGCAGTTCCCTTTGGTTTGGTTTGGCTCTTGGTGTGAGGAATTAAAAGCCTGGTAAAAGCTGCTGGGGATTTATGGAAGGATGCGAGTGCAGCGTTTTTAATCTCATTTCAGGAGGATTCCATATTGCAAATTCTTATTGTTAGAAAATTCTCAGTGTTTGACCTGAGGTTGCTCCAGGTTTGATGCAGGGCTTGGCTCTGTCACCGTGTGAGCAGCACCCTGGGAGGGTCTGGTGTCACGCACCACGGCCTGGCACCCTGCGCCAGCACCCTGCCCGTGGCTGGGCTGTGATGGGACCAGTAACCCCATCCATACTGGTACTGCTGGCATGGGAATCTCAGGGAATCACATGGGAAAAGCCTCATTTTTTCCTGAGTGACCCAAAAGAGCATTGTGTTGGTGGCTGTCTGCAGCTCATCATCATCATCATCACTGAGGAGGGGACTCTGTGGTTTCTTTCTACCTGGGTCTGTGTCATGCTGCTCTCTGGGATCCTCATCCCATGACCATGAACTCCATGCATGGAACACTTGGGATAGAGGGATCCACCCAAGGGTCACCAAAGCACCACCAGCAGCACCCACAGCTCTGCAGGTCACCCCCAGCCCCTCGGGGCTGTCCCAGCTGCTGGGCTTCTCTTTCAAAGCCTCTCACCTCCTCAGGAGCCCTCTGTTAGCATTTCATCCCAGCCTTCCAGCATCCCCAGCACTTGTGTCACCTTTTCCACCCTGTCTGATTTAACCTCCCTTCCAGCCAGGCCATTTTACAGCCCGGAGCTGTCGTGATTAGAAATGTGTGTTTTCAGTGTTCTTCCCCTCCCTCCGCCCCGTTCAAACCCCTTCATTTACAAAAATGGGGAGAAGTATTTTAAACATGCAGATCAAAATTACACACCAGCTTAAATGTGTCACTTTTTGGCATGGCCACCTCATTTCTCAGCCAAGACTTGCAACTAAGACTTCTGCTCCTCTATTTTATTGATTTCTTTTTTTTTCCTTTCCACAAGCCCTAATAGCCACTTAACAAAAATAGATTTAACCCCTAAGTAGCTGCTCCATCTGCTTCCTTGGGGCTTGGGGTTTGTGCTAACCAGAGGATTTCCCAATACCATGGTGGTGCTCACTGAAGTTTCTCAGCTTCCCCGAGTTGTCTCAGATCCCTCAGTTTGGGGTGAGAGCAGCTCCATATGAGGTGTCCTGGGTTTTCCCAGTTGCAAATGTGGGTTTCTCAAATAGAAAGGTCTGAGTCTTCAGGAAACAGAGGCTAATTTATATCCTGCATTTCATTTCCAAGGATTTTGGAGTTTCTCAAGTGTTGTAGCCTTTAGTGCACCGTGTAATTAAAAGGGGGATTGTGGCTGCAAATGCAAATAGCAGCTAAAAAAAAAAACCCAAGAAAAGGAGTATGAAACAGTATTTTGCACTGTATTTGCTCACGGCTCTTGTAACAGGAAGCTCCCACCAGACAAATGGGGTTGAGCTGCTGAGGTTGGAAATGGAATGGGTTCGGTGATCTCCTGCACACAGAATATTTTGTCTCCTGACACATGGAATATAAAACACAACCTTATTGTGTAGTTTAGGGGTTTTCCAGGTTTCTCTGCTGCATTTAGAACTCTGTGGCCTCAGGTAATAGATACACACCCACGTTCATTGTTATCCCAGCCTGGGAATTAACCAAAATGGGGGAAGTGCATCCTTGGTGGGGCTCAGGCAGCAAAGCTGCGCTGGAGCTGCTGGGTTAATCCCGAGCAGCAGAACAGAGGGCACAGCCTGGGGCTCCTGGCTTTGTCTCTGAGCGGCTGCAGGGCACAGTTTGGGAATGTCACACACCTGGAAGCAGTCCTTGCCCTGCAAACCAGGGAGCAAATCCCCTCTTCCCCATGCCCGTGGTTCCTGCTGCTCCTGCTTCCCAGGAACAGACAGGTCTGATGTGAACCCGGGTTTTCACTGACTCCGTGTAGCACTGAGCAACAGATGGAACCATAAGATCAATATATAGTCCAAATAATTAAGAATCGTGTTTTTAATTGTGCCTTTTCAACAAGCATTTCAAATGCTCCCTAAATCAGCTGCATGGTTGTTGATGTGGGGAGCAGTTGTGAGAGATTTTGGTTTGCAGCTGCAAAGAGACTGATCCAAACGAGTCCAGCCAGTGCCTTGTGCTTGTGAAAGGTTTTTGGCAGCTCCAGGGGGATCCCCACAAGTCATCACTGTGTGATATCTGAGAGATGAACCTGGGAAGGAAAGTAAAGCACAACTGGTTTTATCCTTCTGAAGGCTTTGGGTTTTATCCTTCAAAGTTCTCTGGTTTTGGAGGAATCAAATGGTTTTAAACTCTTGTAGCTCCCTCATGAGTTGAACATTGTGCTATTTTGGGAAACTGAGGCACGGAGATCCTGTGGGACAGGCCAGGGGAGGGGAGCAGGAACGCTGAGCTCTCCTTGCCTCTTTTTTCCTTTGCTCAGTAGGACTAAAACCCTTCCCAACAGCGATGTTATCCCCCAAGAGCTCCAGCAGAGAACGAGCCGAGCAGCCCGGTGGGATGAACTGGATGTTCCCTAACATCAGTGTTCTCCTTGGAAAGCTGTGCATCCTGTGGGGAAATAATCCTATTTGGCTATTCTTTCAGGGATTTAACCACAGCAACTGGCTGAAAATCAAGCCTGATAAAGAGGTGGCTTGGAAGCTGTCCTGTCTCCTGCTGCCCATCCCCAGGCACACAGAGGAATGCTCAGATGGGAAAAATCCTCATGTGCCTTTGGGAAGGGGTGCAGTTGGTGGAAAAGATGCTTTATTGGGGAACACTGGGAAAACGTGCACCCCTGGCCATGGGGCTGTTGCCCCTCAGCAGCCTCGGCATGGTGCTGTGCCAGTGTGGAGCTCCTGTGTGTTAAAGGCTTTGAAACTGGGAGAATATCCCAGAATCAGGGAATGCTTTGGCTGGAAGGGACCTTTCAAGGTGATCCAGTCCCACAGCAGTGGGCTGGGACACCCCAGCTTCCCAGCAGCCCCAGGTGGACCTTGAGACCAGGCAGATGGTCAGAGATGCTCAGCAGAGCCCAGAGTGCTGCAGGAAGTGCCTTTGGAATTGCAGGGGAGATGAAGTCACCGCCCCCTTATTACAGATTTTTGGCCATTTGCTGTCATCTCTTGTTCTAAGGGGCTTCACCGCCTCTGCAAGGTGCTTTTGGGTTGTTTCCATCCGTTAATGCCATTTGGGGAGGTCGTTTGTTTGTCCCCTGGTTGGAGCAGAACACAAAGGCACATCCAGATATGTCCAAGAGCCAGGAGGAGCCTGGTCTGGTCCCACAGGAACCTCAGCCATCCCACCCAAAGGGTGTCAGCCCCAGAGCCAAGCCCTGCCTCTCAGCAGCAGCTCCCAGGCTCGGGGGGCTGTGCCATGACATTGGGGGATCCAGGGGAACATCCCAACTCCTCCATCCCCCAGCAACTCCCAGACCAGTGCAGTGCTTCCTCCCTGCCTTAATTTATATCAAATGTGGCCACATCATTCAAACAACCTCGTGTTTGTGCAGGTAATGATGATCTAGGCTCATTTATGCAAGATTATCCTTTTATCACATTTCCAGACTCATTTATGAGGCTCATGTTTTCCCCCCAAGGGCATCATCAAGTGAGTTAAGTTGTACTATTTGCCTCCCGCAGTGAACTGGCAGGAGCCTACTTCATTGACTGATGAGGGCTGCTGCCTTCGCCAAATAGGGGCTGTGTGATGGATATTTTACTTGTGAATATTAGAGCTGGAAATTAGCATGTTTATTGAGGTAGAATGTGTTTGTTTACATTCTGCTACCCATGGTATTACCTTTTATGACCTGAGTTATTTAGCTGAGGAGAAGCATAAGTGCTCCCTGTCTGGGGGAGGGGAGAGGGGGAATAAAAAAAATAGATTAATGAGCTACTAGATATCAAATTATGCTTTGAGTGAGTGACAGAGAGGCCTCACTGGGAGCTGCCCCGCTCCTGTCACGTGGACTGGAGAACAGAGGGTTGGGAGGGAGTGACTTGGCTCAGTTTGGTTTATTTTTGCCTATGAGGAAAGAGGCTTTCCAGGGAGGAAACCATCCAGTGACTCTTGAAGCATCCAGCAGCAGTTGGATACCCCTTGGTGGGGTTGGTGGGTGGGAAGAGCTCAGGGTCTCAATCTTCAGCCTGCAGCACTTCCCTTTCCAGGCTCCTTCCCCATCCCATTACCTTGATTCCGTGGGGACAGCCTGACCAGCACATTTCAGAGCAGAGATGCTTTCCCCAGCTAGGGAAGCCTAGGAGATCTTATAGAAAGTGACCCTCTTCATGTCAAATTTCCCCAAAAAGTCATTCCTTGCCTGCTGTGAGTGACAGTGGCACATTCATTGTGCGAATGACCTGGTCACAGAGCTGGTGTCCCAGCCCACAGTCAGGAGGGTCTGGAAAATGACACATTCCCAACCCTACAGAATGGAAGCTGTGGAAGTGCTCCCACATCAGGTGCTTGGGAATACAGAAATATTCTCATATGCAGAAATGCCTGCCTGGAGCAGGAAATCTGCCTGGGCAAAGAGGGGGCTGGCTGTGGGATGGGGCACCCTGCTCCTGAGTTTGTGGAATTCCAGCCTGTCCTGAGCCTGTGCCAGGATTTAATTTCATTTGCAAAGGTGCCTGCCAAGCTCTCTCACTTGGTGCAGCCTGCAGATGAAACGTGGTTTATATCAAGTCAAAGAAATGCTCTCTTTTGTCTTTCAGCAAAATTTGGCTCTGATTTGTACGGCCTTTAAAGATCCATTGTCACATGCGAGCAGAAGAGAAAGGAATTAATGTTGTGTCACATAGAGAGCAAAGAGGAGGCATCAGTGATGGGCAAAGCTCCTCCTGTGCCTGCTCATGAGCTGTGATGGGCAAACCGGGACTGGGAAATCCCCCAAAGTCCCACGAGCCCTTCCCTGGTCCATGGGATGAGACTGAACTCCCACTGAGGCCCCCATCTCCGCTCACCTGCACAGCCCCCTGTGTGTTGGTGGCCTTGGAGGGCTGGCAGGTGACACTGGCAGTGCCACCACTTGATCTGCCAGAGGTGGCAGCTCTGAGAGCAGTGGCAGCACCACCCCAGCAGCCTCTGCCCCTCCTGCTTTGCTCCCCACGTTCATTCGCTGCCGCGTGGCTCTCTGGGGTGACATGGAGACAAATATCACTTCACTCTCACAATAACTGGCAATAAAAATTATGATTGCCAATATCTGGGAGGCACATGTGAGTCGTAAGATGAAGCGAATTAACAGCTTGAAAAATCGTTGGCCCTGGCAGAAAGCAAAGCTGTAAATGTTGGGATTATTTCCCCCGTGCCACGGCTGTCAGCAGGGGATGGCGCAAGTGGGATGTGCTCTGGCTCCCACAAGGAATCATTTCCCCTCTCCCTCTTCCTCATGGGTGTTGGAGTTGTTGGAGTGTTTAATATGTGGCAAATGTAGTTGTGCACAGATCTGTGGGTGTGTAAATCAGTCACAGGTTGGTCCTGGAGCATCCCCAGGCCACTCATGAGTGACAGCAGCCACAAAGTCATTTCTTCCCAACTTCTTTCCCAACTGTTGGGCCAAAACTAGATTTATCCTGGGTCTGTGCCTCTTCCTGCTCTCCTAAAGAGCTCTCAGTATTCCTTTATCCATGTTCTTCCTCTCCTCATCCTGCTGTTGGCCTTAAAAATCCCATGATGTCATAAATTTTTGGGGCTAATTGTGCATTCTGCAGGAAATATTCAAAGGGAACAGTTTGCCCAATGGGCTAAAATACATTTGCATGAAGTGTTCATTGAGCAATTATGAATAACCTGCAAGTTTTAAAAACAGCCTCTTTGTGGCTAATTTGAATGTTTGCTGCAAAGTGCAGCATTTGCTGAATTAATGAGTCATTACAGATATTTCACTGAGCTCTGGTGGCACTGCCTGCTGCTGCAGGAAGGGCTTTTTATTCTTCCATTGCACCTGTACCATTCCAGCGACATGCAATGCTTAATTTCTGCAAATTACTCCTACTAGAGCAATATGAAATACAACTAACTTGGGGGAAGGAGAGGTATACTTTAATTAAATCATCTCGCAATTAGTCCTTGAGTGATGAGGTAAAGGTGGTTTATCTCTGTGCAGTGGCACCAAACCACTGAGGAGATGCACACAGAGGGAATTCCAGAATTTGTAGCGGCCTTCCAGTGCCTCAGGAGAGCTGGAGAGGGACTTGGGACAAGGGATAGAGGGACAGGACACAGGGAATGGGACAGGACAGGGCAGGGTGAGATGGGATATTGGGAAGAAATCCTTCCCTGGGAGGGCGGGGAGGCCCTGGCACAGGGTGCCCAGAGAAGCTGGGGCTGCCCCTGGATCCCTGGAAGTGTCCAAGGCCAGGTTGGACGGGGCTTGGAGCACCCTGGGGTAGTGGAAGGTGTCCCTGCCCATGGGAGGGGGTGGGGCTGGATGAGGTTTAAGGTCCTTCCAACCCAAACCATTCCATGATTTTATGATTTCATAATTAGGTGAGTTGTTCAACAACTGGAGATTTCGTAAAAGCCTCCAAACAGCTCTTTGGGGTTACTTTTGCTGCTGGCTTGGGACCACCACTATTTACAGCATCCAGACTGACTCCATGAAAATGTATATTTCCTGGAAGTGCGTTTGGGCCCGGGTACTATGGAATAATACACAGAGAAATTAAAACATGCCACCAATCAGATGTTTTGTGATTAGAAGGATGCACAACATCGAGTGTAGGTGCTGGATTTGGTCCTTTGGGATCTTCCCAGCTGCGGGACTCGGGCTCTGCTCCTCTTTTGCACTTTTGGGACTTTTTTTTGTACTCAGGGAGCGGAGGGATGTCACCCCCCCCCACTCTGTGGGTGTGATGGTCCCCTTTGTCCCTTGCATGGCGACACTTGCACCCCCAGAAGTCAGAGATCCATCCCAAACCTCTCCTAGGTGGGACAGAGATTTCCCCACTCATTTCCCCTCAGGTTTTCTGCTGGAGCAGGAGATGAATGGCTGAGTGCTTCCGAAGGCAGAACTCCCCCAGCAGCATTTAGCAGGATGTAAATTTTCCTCATGATTTATTGTCCCCAGTGTTTTAGACAGACAAAACATGCTCGCAGTCTGTCCTGGCTGACACCGCAAACCTTGTCTGGCGCACGGAGCCCTCCACAAGAGAGGAACATCATGTTTGTAGACCTCTAGGAGCCCCTTGGGAAGTCACTGGGAATTCTCTGTTGGCAGATCCTGTCCCCAGTTGAAGAGCGAGTGTTAAACAAAGACATGTGCAGGACAAACCTGTCCTTCAATCACTGTTGTCTAAGTATAAACCATAAATTTACTTTTTAAAAAGCCCCTCAGTGCAGTTTAGCAGTAGAATTTGGGATAAAATCATCAAAGGCAAGGAAATTCAGCAGCAGCAGCAACCTGAATATTGCAAGAAGCAGCGGGATGCAACCCAGGGATGTGCACAGGGGTAGTTTCGTGCAAAATGTCATTTCTTGAAGTTTAGAAAACTGTGTTTATAATGGTAGAACTTCAGATTCACCCCCCTGCAAAGCTGATAAGCAGCATGTTCACAAATACACAGCCACACAGGATGCAGACAACACTAAGCAAAAAGCCTGAATTTAGATTTTGGGCTTGTCTTAGGTTGCATAACAGCCTCAATGTTACTTAAATGTAGGTGTTTAGTGTGTGGGTGCACGCTCCCGTGTGTGTGTGTGTGTGTGCATTAATAGCAATTTGTGATAGATGCCTCTGGGGCCCACACATTCAATAAGGAAAAAGGAGTTTTTATGGGAGATAACATAACTGTTTGCAATTTGGCTATTCATTGTATCTTTGGCATTTTATGTACTGCATTAGCTGAAGCAATTTCATGCATATGGATATAATGCATTAAGTAGGAGCATTTAAATATAGTGAAACTAATTTTATGATGATTAGTTGAAGGAAAACATTGCATTGGTATCATCTATATAGGAACCAATTTGCATGAAAATGCCCAAAGTTGCTATGCCAACATTTTCTGTGTTGCCGGTCGGGGTCGTCTCTGTGTCAAGACTTTGTATTAAAAATCGGTCTCCAGTGCCCGTGTCTTTTAATTCATTGCAAGCTGTAGGCCATTTGCTCACAAAGCGCTTGCAGTAAAACAAATGAATAGCTAAAATACTCATTTGCATGATTCCCATTTGAAAACGATTCCCCTGAAATTAAGGAAGCGTGTGACTCGGTTGTGAAGATGGATGGGCAGATGAGCCATGCAATTAATATTTTTCGGCATTCTCTTTTAAAGCCCTCCTAAGACTCCGAGCAACACATGCTGCCTCCCAGACAAATTGGGGCCCGCAACAGTTCCAGGGCTGCCATGGCAGCAGCTTGTTCCCACTCTCTCCCCTTTATTGTCTCACTTACATTATGCAGTAATTAAAACTATTTACCATTCCTACTTATCTGCCATCTGCTGCCATTGAAGTTTCCTCTCCTTTATAAAGCCATCTTCGGCAGCCGCGAGGAAAGGAACGGAGTCAAGGACAAGGAGGGGGAGGGAGGAGATGCTCCTGCTTTTATTAATAGGTAGCGGACCAGGACGAGGTTGAGTGTTGTAAACAACTGGGTACTTCCACGAAGAGTGTCATTTTCTGGGATTTACATCTGGCCACCGTGACAGGAAGAGTTTTTTCTGGAGCAAACACTGGCACACGGGGTAGGGGGGAATAGGCACAGCAGAGGCGTTGGAGCTGTAGGTGCAGCAGGGGGACGCTCCTCTGGTTTTACACCAGGATCGTGCTGACGGTTCATTCACTCCTCAGCCAAACCAGGAGGAGTGAATGAAGGGTTTGGATTTGAATGGACGCTGGTTTCGCAGCAGATCCGTGAATGGGAGCTCGGTTCCTGCTGAATGCAATCCCGCCGGGTGCACTGACTGCAGCCAGGCTGGATTTGCAGCAGAAGCAGCACTCGAGGTCAAATATATTGGAGAAATGGGGATGAAAATGCCCGGAGATCTCCAGGGCTCACTGTGGAAAATACGGTCAGAGCTCGAGGCCTGAAGTGCTTAAATCACCCCTGGGGCTGGGGACAGGAGTGATGACAGCCAGGTAAACGCAGCCCGCGGGAGGCTGCGGAGAGCCCAGCCCCGGAGGCAGATTTAGGGCGGGCAGGACGTCCCCCAGCAGGGCTCTTACCCAGCCGAATGGGCCAATAAAACAGCTCCCAGGGTGCTGCCGGTAATAAAAAGTGAAGAAGCCGGCAATTACTGCCGCCCTCGTCGCGTAACTCATGCTCCAGATTATTTACAGTGACTCTAAAATTTAAAAAATCCAGTTGGCTTAATTGCCTTTTTCTGCTTTGGGGATGTCAGCGAGGGACGGCGGCACGAGCCGGCAGCTCCAGCTGCAAAAGCCACGGACCAGCACGTCTGGAAGTCTGGGTCTGGTCGGGGTAGTCGGGAACAGTTCACAAAAACACTGAACTTTGCTAAAAACTGCTAAAAAGCACTTTTTAGTTGTATATTCTCCTTTATTACAGCTCTGGCAGGCTGAGTTACTGCTCACAAACCCAGCCATGGCACACAGGACTCTGGCTGAGTTGGGTTTTTTCTTAGAAAGCCGTGGCAGTTCCATGAGTTTTCCATCATTCGGCTGCAATTGATTTTCTCAGTGCTCATTTTTTTATATATAAACACTCAGGTCTGGATTTCAACTCTTTTTCGTGGCAGTCCCTGTTTTTGCCACCATCTCCTGGTCTGAGGAAAACATCGAAGGAAAGAAGGAGGAGAAAATGTTTAATTCTGGGTTTGGGTTCTTAACCATCAGGGATGTTGGTGTGAAGCATCATCCAAGAAACTCTGGCAGAAATAGTCCCAAATCTACAAAAATATGGGACAGGGAGCAAATGATACACTGCTGTTACAAACAGTGCTGGCAAACGCTGCCAGTCTGCTGGGGTGGCTCATTCAGTGCTCCAGATATTCCCTCCTGCCCACATCTGGAAGGATTTAAGGGTTAGGTGAGAACCAGCATCCAGTTTTTTCTCAAATCCAGCGCTGGATGCTCGGAACAACAGTCATTTTCCAAGCCATTAAATTCCTTTGTTATCGTGCAAATACTTTTCATTCCTTCCCGAGTACAGTAGAGGGGGCATTGTTGCACCAAATTATTTACAGACACCCGGCTGAAACCTTAAAAAACACAGGGCTCTTTCTGGTCCTTTTTTGGTGGCCACACTGGGCTGCCCCCCAGATCAAAGGCCCTTGGAACACCAGGAGATTGGAGCATCTCAGGCACATCCCAGTTCATCCCAGCAGGATGGGACCACCCTGCTCTCCCCATTGTTGCTGAACCTCATCCAGATATGGCTGAGATCCGTAGGAGGATGGAATAACCCCAGAACAGCGTAATTTGCTTTTTGCATGCTGTTGGGCTCCTCCTCACAGCCACAGTGAGGTTGGGCTCCTAAAGGTTGTGTTCCTTTAATGAAAGTTCTGAAAATCTCAAATATTCCGTTCATCCAAAGTTGGAAAACTGGCTGAGTTTCCTTCATGCCATCCAGCATCCCCATCCCTTTTAGTGAATGATTTTGCATCACGACCCCGCAAAAAAATTACCATAGAGATCCCATTTAAGGCAAGGGGGAAAAAATAATGTAAAAGGAAATATTTTAGGTAGGAGTTGAGCAGCAAATGCTTTTTGGTCTCTGTGGGGAGTAATGATCCACAACGAGGACACAATTCTATATGCATGTAATATTATCACATGCTTCAAAAAGCTTTTAAATCACATAAATGCAGTTATGGACCATTGTACAAAATAAACATTCCACTTGTGTTTAGGCTGTTTTTAGTTCTTTGATCTAAAGTGATGCTTGCAGATTTTATTGCTTTGTAAATTAAAGCAGCTTTGATTTGATTGAACTAAATTAATAAGGCTTCTGCCTTGTTGCAAGATAACAACTACAGTATATTTTGGCTGCACTGCACGTAAGGAAACTGCAGTCTGTAACAATTCCACTGAAGCTTCATGGAGGATTTCAATACCTATTTTAATTAAAACAAAAGCCACTAATGTGTTCCTTAAAGAGAAAAAAAAACTTCAAGTCCTTTTAAATCTATTTTAATATGTCTTAAGGACTAGAAGATAAATGGCAGGAGAGCTGGGCTCTGAAAAGGGACTTTTTCTCTGCCTTTTGGATTTGCTTCTTGCACGTCTAAGGCATGGCTCCTTTAGGATAAGGAATCATGCAATCCTGGATTGGGTTGGGTTGGGAGAGACCTTGAAGCTCATCCCAATGCCATGGGCAGGGACAGCTTCCACTATCCCAGGGTGCCCCAAGCCCTGTCCAACCTGGCCTTGGACACTTCAGCAGGGATCCATGGTCAGGTGGGCTTTGACCATGCTGGGAAGGTCCTCAGCCCACTTTAACCAATGTGCAGTGACATTTTCCAGCTAATTTCTCATCTCTGGGGCTTCCCAGCACAGTGACCATTCTTAAATACCCTGAAGAGGCTCCCATAGCTCACAGGAAGGTTTGGGCCATGGACATTCCTGGGGAAAGGCTGGTTCAAACCATCTGATAATTTTAAGGAAGCTCTTTGCTTCCAGTGGGTCTCCTTGGCTTTTCTTTCCCCCCTTGAGAAGTTTGAAACCAGAACTGTCTTTTGCTCTATTTCATTTCCCAAAAAAAACCTTTAACAAAAGCTGCTCTTTGAAAACTGTAACAATAAAAAAAAAGGCAGCGCCAAAAAAATGGAGCTGCCGCATCCTGACCACAAGGGCACCACGGGAGGAGTGGAAGAACAGCTTCCAGCAGGGAAAAACAGGGAGCAAAGGGGCCGTGCCCCTCCACTGGTGGGTAATCCCACATGCCCCATCCCTGGAAGTGTCCAAGGCCAGCTTGGACAGGGCTTGGAGCAACCTGGGATAGTGGAAGGTGTCCCTGCCATGGCAGGGGGTGGAACGGGATGAGCTTTAAGGTCCCCTCCAACAAAATCTATCTGGGATTCTGGGATCTGGTGGGATTCCCAGGAACGATTGCAGCTGGGAGGGCTCAAGCTACAGCTCTGCCTGCACATCTCCAGGGCTCTGGAATGGAAACAGCCAAAGAAAGTGTAAAAGCTCCCTCAAAATCTTTGTGGCCCCGTTCCTCCAGGCCCTGGTTCAATACTGCCACATAAAGCAGGCCCTGGGGTGGTGGAATCCCCACATGGGATGAAGGGACAGTGTTTGCTCATGGGCTTCATCCATTTTATCCCAGAAACTCAGATCCATCCAATCTCCCCTCCTTCACCACGGTGGTGGATCTGCCCCATACAACAGTGCTGGGATGCTTCCCAGGGTTTTTCTAACTGGGTTGGAGGGACAGATTTGCTGGCCCAACCTTTGCATGGGCAGGTGACCCCTCGTCCTGATGCTGAGCCCCTGCTCAGCATCCCCTGATACTCCTCTTGTCTCTGCTGCGAGCTCAGTAGTGGGATGAAAAAAATCCCCCCAGGCTCATCTCCCCCAGCAGCAGCCCCAGCTCCCCATCCTTCCCCTCCTTCTTACTCTTTTCATAAATAATTTTAATATAGTCCAGAGTGGCTCAAAACAGGAAACTCTGCTGTTTTAGTTTGGTCTGGAGTCAATTTTCCTAATCCCTGCGGTGGAGTTGCTAAGTTACCCTATCCCAGGGCCCTCGCTGCTGTTTTCATGTGGAAAAAAAAAATAATAATCATAAAAAAAAAAATCTGTTCTTCACTAAAGTGGCAGAGTTTGGGAAAGCTGTGGCTCGTTACTGCGCCAAGGGCCCGGCACAAGGAGCCTTTGCAGAGCTGTCCTTTAGAAATCCCGTTTGAAATCCAGCCCTGGAAAAGCAAAGTCCTCGGCGGCTTCGGCGAGGTCAGGCGGGTCAGACATGAGATGAAATGAAAGACAAACAGTGGCCGTGGAAAGCTTTCCCTGCCATCTCCTCGGGCGTAATGAGCCCTGGCTGCGCGCTTGGACAGAGGCCAAACATTCATTTACCACAAATCTTCTGTAAATGATTACATTACCTTACATTAGTTTCTGTAGTACCCCCAACTGTTCCTTCCAAAGCAAGTTAAGCAGAAGGAAAGCTGCCACTTCCCTGTAATTATTCTCCCGTGGCCAACGGGCCACACTCCTCCCGTGCCTCCTGCCCGGAGGTGTGGGGCAGAGGGGGACAAATCTGCCTTCCCGCAGTGGCTTCTTGGACACTGCTGCCTTGGGTGAGGGAACAGCAGTACCCACTGTGGGACAGGGAGGGTGGAGAGCAGGGATGCTGCTGGAGGTGTAGAATCTCCCCAGAATTGCAGCTGGGAACAGGAGCAGGTCATAATCATGGAATGGTTTGGGTTCAAAGGGACCTTAGAGCGCATCTCATTCCAACCCCTGCCAAGGGCAGGGACACCTTGCACTATCCCAGGGTGCCCAGTGTTGCTTCACACCAGGGGTGATGGTTTGTCCTTTTGCTCCTGGGGTCTCCTTGGCTGCTGGAGGTCCCTCGGGTTGAAGTTTGGACCCTCAGCAGCATGACCTGGCTCACAGCGAGGGAGGCCGTGGCATCCCTGACCCTGCTGCACTCCAGGCAGGGCTAAAGGCTCAGAGAACTCTCTGGCCTGCAAGCTCCAAGTGTGGTGTCATCCCAAGATCCACAATCTGGAAGTTTTAGAGAAACCTCATCTCTCCCTAAGCAATTCCTCTTTTCTCCCACTCCACCTCCTCCTTTCCCTAAAGCAAAACCACTCGGCACAACCCCTCCTCTCTCCACACCCCCAGCACCCTCCTCTGCTGTACCGGTTTGTCCAAGCTGTGTTTGCCTTCTGGGGCTCCTTTTTCCAGTCCAGCCATGTGCCTGTGAGTGATGAAAGAGCAACTGGGCCCTTCAGCCGGGTGCAAACTCACTCTCTGCTGGTGTGAACTACTTTTCCTTGATGGGATTGACAACCACAGAGTGATTTCTCCCCTCTGCACTGCTCCTCACATGACAAATTCCTGTGGCTTGCAGTACAGGGCCAGTTTATTTATTTTCTCCCAGCCCTACATGTGCAGCCCGTGTTGCAGAGAGGCAGAGTGATCCCTATCCCGACGGTTTTCCATCTCTCCAAGGCACAGGAAATAGCATTGCTTCGCCTGCCAGGGCTGGAGTTACACTGGAAGCTGGGGCTGGGGGTGGTTTGGTGCTCAAAAAGCCCTCGGGAAGATGCTGTGAGCTGAGCAGCAAGCTGAAAATAACCCCTGGGAGTCAATCTCTTCTTAAATTAAGCCAGGGAGCACTGGAGCTTTCTGTCATTCCCAGGTGTGCTCCCCTCCCCGTGTCCTCCCTCCCCTCTTCCAGCCTTTTCCCGGGGCCTTCTGCTAATCTGCCATTTGTTATTGATTTTATTTAAGCTGCAGCAGTTTGTTATTATTATTAATTCCAGGCACATTTTTAACAGCACTAATAGGCTGGAAGAGAGAAGTGCTCTCATTTGCACACCCCTTCTCTCTGGAGGTGATTTAAGTCCATCCATCTCCCCAGCACAGAAAAAAAATGGGAGAGGGAGATAAAGGCTGTTAATGGTTGGTTTAAAGTGCTGAAGTGCGAGTGTGAGGGGGTGAGAGGTGACAGCAGGAGGTGTTTAATTATCATCCCGTGCCATCACAGGTGATAAGGGAATCGAGCTTGTGCTGCCTTATGGGAACCCAGGGAAGTGGTGCTGATCCTGCAGCTACTCCCCATTAGACAGACAGCCCAAACACCCAAATATCGTCTTAAAATGTTGTAATTTGGCCACAAGTTATCAGCTTGCTCTGGAGCTTGTCCTTGTGCTGAAATCCGTAGGTTCATCCAAGGGAGGAGTGATGGAGGGAGCGCTGCTGCTGCTCCTCGTTACATCCGTGCTCCTGCCGCTGATGTTTGCTGCTCACACCATGAGAGGATTTTCCCAGGAAGGGAGAATGCCTTTGTTGGTGTGAGTTTTGGAGTAAATAACTCCTGGATTATCCTTGGCAAGCATTGCCTTGCATGGAGACACCGAGCACCCCCAGAGCTCGAGGCTGCCCTGGGAATCCTGCAGGGAAAACCAGCGGGGTTTTTTATTGGTATCTCCCCCTTCACCTCCTGGAGCGGAGGAGTCTTTTCCAGGGATGAGGGAAGGTCACTGCTCTCTGTGAGAGGCCTGGAGTGGGCAGGAGCTGCTCCCAGTGCCATCCTTCCCACCGATGCCATCCTTCCCACCAATGCCATCACTCCATCACCTCCGGGCACGCAGCTCCGCTGTCCCCAGGCTGGCGCCGGAGCCCCTGTGGGCCTGCAGGAGATGAAAGCAATCAGAATAACAGTGGGACATGAGCTGTGTGCAGGAAAAACCCAGTTCTGAGGCATCACAAAGGGGCCCAGGGTTGAGCCGAAGTTGCTGCTTCCAGGAAGTTTGCCTTTTGTTTGATCTATTTTGCGCATCCCTATTAAATAACTAATTATTTAACATCTTTTAAAGCTTTGCTATATATTACAGCAGGCAGGACACAAATGGCTGCTTTTAATAATATAAAAGCCCATTAGCTTCATTTACTGTTAATGTTAAAATAAACATGAGGCAATTTAGATATACTATTCCAATTTCACGGAAACTTTGATGTTTTTCTTCTCCACTCACATAATTAAGGGAAAAAACTACTAATGATATTAAGTTTGTACAGTGTTAATGACAGAAACAAGCTGCAGTAGAAATTGCAGCCATTAATATGGAAAAATAAAATATTTAACACGGGAGATAAATGAAAGCAATTTTAATAAAGTAAAATGAAGAAAATTAATTTTAGAAACTTTCAGCATTCTTAAAACGCTCTCGGTTTGTGACATGTTTTGCGTGGTTTTCTGCTTGGGATTATTTATGATTATTTTTAACACCTACCTGTTTGGTTTTTTTTTCTCTTGCCCATTGTTTTCTCTGAAGGCTGAATTCTGCCCTGGTTTACACTCTGTAACCTGGCAGCAGCTAAAGGTGGGCTCATCCCTAGGAGATGCTTTCTCACAAGGGGTTTTTTGGGAAGCAGGAGCCCTTCAGGCATCTCAAATGCCCAAATGCCATCTGGGGATGCAGGATGGTGCTGCCTCATCTAGATGGGGCTCATCCAGGTGGCACCAGCATGGATATACATGCATGGATATACAGCATTCCCAGGGAATGTGTGGCAGGGTTTATGGCACAAGGTAGTGCTGTGAGGGTTGAAGGCTGAGCATCGGTGGCACAGAGAGCTCAGGGGCTCTGCTGCAGCAGGATCTGGGCTGAGACCACCACAGAGTGGAAATCCAAGTCCTGGGAACAACCTGGAGCTTGGCCAGAAACCAAAGGGGTTCTGTGGTCAGGGCACAAATAACCTGTGGGGTGCAGCAGCTGACACCAAGCTGTGCCCCCATTCCCATGGGCTCTGCTGCCACGGAGACCAGACCAGTGAGGAACATCCCTCTGGGTCTCCATTAAACCCTGCTTCCCACAGGAGAGGGGCAAGGAGAGCTCATCCCCAAGGAGAGAAGCCCTTGCTTCATGGCTCAGCCACCCAGGCCCCATCATCCCTCTCATTTCAGAGCCCCTAAAGCGAATCCATTCCCAAGAACGGTCCATTCCCACATTTCCAAACATTGGGGGGAGGACAATTGACACCCACTTCCATTTCAGCCTCTCTGCTGCCTCTCCCACACCATCAGCTCCATCACTAACATGTGACAGCCTTTGCCAGCAACCCATTTTTAGCAACAACTCGGTGATTTATTTTATTCTGATGCATTTATTTACAGGAAATGATTAATTAAAGGAATTCTTTTCTTTGCCATTAATTGTTTTGCAGACAACCCGACGAGATAATCATCACATGCTGGCAATCACTTGCCATCAATTATCCCCATGCTGCTGCTGTCAGTGGATCACAGCCCCTACCTGGTGGGAGTCACTGCTGGTGCCACCGAGGCATTTTCCAGTAATGTAGGACTGGGGAGGATGGGAAACAGCTTCCAGACAGGCTCCAAGATTGATATGCAAGCCAAAGGGAAATGCATTAAACTATTTAACTGCCTGGAAATCCAGCATAATGAACATCCAAAGGTATCTTATTACTAGTTCACTGTAGCTTGCCTTTATTTATTTGTTAGCATTTAAATTTTGTTCCAATTAGTTCTTGTGTTGGGAGCTCTCTTGCTGCAGGGGTGGGTCCTGCTCGTGCGCAGCTGAAGACCCTCAAATCTGCATCCAAGTGGGTGGGAGTGGGAAGGGAGAGGGATGGCAGACCCTGGGAACAGCCAAGTCAAGGATTGTGCAGCAGTGACAGGGACCTGGCATTGTGGAATTTGGGTGGCCCTGGCTGAGCTCTCCTGTCCTGCTCCCCCAGGCCACCATATCCCCACCCAGGGCCCATCACTGCCTGAGCCAGGGCTTGTCACCTCCTCCACTCCCCTTTCCCAAATCACAGAATCCTGGAATGGTTTGGGTTGGAAAGGACCTTAAAAATCATCTTGTCCCACCCCCTGCCATGGGCAGGGACACCTTCCACTACCCCAGGTTGCTCCAAGCCCCATCCAACCGGGCCTTGCATGCTTCCAGGGATGCAGGAGCAGCCACAGCTTCTCTGGGCACCCTGTGCCAGGGCCTCCCCACCCTCACAGGGAAGGATTTCTTCCCAACATCTAATCCAAACCTACCCTCTTTCAGTTTGAACCCATTCCCTATGTCCTGTCACCCCAGTTCCTGATGAATTGTCTCTCTCCAGCTTCCCTGTAGCCCCTTCAGATCCTGGAAGGAGCTGTGAGGTCTCCACAAAACCTTCCCTTCTCCAGGGTGAACTACCCCAGCTCTCCCAGCCTGTCTCCACAGGGAGATGCTCCTGTCCCCTGATCCACCTCATGGCCTTCTCTGGAATTGCTCCAACATTTCCATGTCCATTTTTTGTTGGCAGGACCAGAAATCAGCACTGAATTCGTTTTGCTGGTGCCTCCCACCCTCTCCCACCAATCCTGCCTGTCAGATGTTTTAGGAAAAACCCCAAAACCTTTCTCCCATGACACCCCAGGGCTGTGTGTGTGCCCCCAGCCAGGTGTGGGGAACGCTGGGGAGGTGTGGTGGCCTCCTGCTCTACCTAGGAAGAGCCAGGCACCCAACAAGCAGAGATTTTGGGAGACTGGACCAACGAGCTCAGCAATGCCTGAGCTTCTCAAACATGCCAGAAGGACATTAAATGGAATGTATTCAGTGCTAAGAATTATGGTATCCTCAGAACCTAAAGTGTATAATTAAATTATAACATCTGAGATTGGAATTGCTTTCTCACTTGTAGGGGAAAAAAAAATAAGACATTTTAATAACATGTCATAAGTTTTACAGTTATTGGATTTTCAAATTGTTTACAAAAGCAATATTGTTCAATTGCGTTGTTGTTTTGTTGGGGTTTTTTCCTTAAGTCTTTTGATAAAATGAATAAACTAACAATAATGTTCCCAGGAGGTAGAACAAAATTGCATTTCACTTTTGTTATTTGTTTAATTATCCATTCAGCCAGTCAGTATATAAAACTCATTTTCAGCAGATTCCTCCTCAAAGTCTTTGGCTCCAGCTGTAACTGCAAAGAGCTTTCAACTTTTATTTAACATTAATAACCCAAGGAAGTCCTGGTGTTCAGGTACTGCAGCACCTTGCCTGCCATTCCAGGGACATGGGCAGGAGGGAACATGAGGCTGGTAATTCCCAGTTTTTAGGATTGGAGGGGAACACTGGCTCATAGTGTCCTGTTTATTTTCACTAGGGAACCACTGGGGGCTCCGAAAAATCAACAGTCCCTGGTGGTTTTGCAAATCTTGAGCAGTTTGAGGGGGTTGTACCCTCTTTGGCTGTTGCTTGTTCTAAGCCTGCTGGGATTCTTTTCCTGGCTGTTTCTCCCTGTTGTTTGTAGGAGAAGGGAACCTGTGCTCCAGGAGAGGGATTCTCCAGGCCATGACTTGGCTGGGGTCCACATTTGAAAGGTGACTTGTGTTGGGACAGGAGCTGCTCCCATGGCAGGTTTGGTTGGTTGTGTCTTGGTTTTGAGGAGCTTTAATTAATTCATTTAATCAATAGCTTTCTGCCTCCATCAAAATTTCTGTATTTCTGTAAAACCATCAGTTTCAGCAGCCTTTAAACCCATGATTTGCTTGGCAAGGAGAAGTTGAGCACAGCTGGAATCCCACCAAAGCACTCAGTGGTTTGTCTGTGTAGAGGGTCTGGTTGAAGCTGTTCCTGTTCGTGGCAGGGGCTTGGACCAGATGACCTTGCAAGGTCCCTTCCAACCCAAATCATCCTGTGATTCTGTGATTTTATGATTCTGTGATTTTATCATTCCATGATTTTATGACTCTACATTTCTATGATTAGCAAGCACTGCACGATACTTCTGTCGGTGTTTTCTCTCTTCTTTCAGCATCTCCTTCCAGATGCTGATTCCTGCCATGTTTGAAGCACAAATGCTGATATATGGGATCATTTTCCAGCCTCTCCTGATACCAGGGAGCTGCTTTCAGGCAGCAGCAGGAGCCCACCCACTCCCGGCAGCTTTGCAGGACACAAACCTTGTTTTTTGGGACTTATGGCTACATAACCCCCCCAGAGCAGCACCCGAGCTGGAGACTGTGGGGAAAACAAAAACAAGAACAGGCTATAAAGAGGTGTAAAGTGGAGCCACCATCTTTCCCTGCCTGCAGCCACGGGATGAGCCAAAAGAAGGATCTATTCCATCCCTCTGGATGAGCAGCCTGCTCCCCCTGACAGCAGACATCGGCTGTTAAATGCTTAACCCAGCATGGGGAGGGGAGTTATTAGGAGCAGTGAATTCCTTTGATAAGTTCTCAGGTCATAAAGATGTTTGACTCCTCATTTGCACGTTCCTCTTGGAATCGATCAAAGCGGAAAAGCCGGAGGGTAAAAATCGATAAGGGAGAACGGTCTGTGGGAAGATGTATGGACAGAGCTGGGCAGGGGCAGGGCAATCAGTTATTGTGCTAATTGATGGTGGGATGATAACTCAGAATTGATCAGAGGCTGCCTGAGCTGATACAACTCAGTGGCTCCAGAATCCTGGTCTGGAGTTGTCACAGAGGGATGCTCAGATCAGCTGCACAGTTCCCAACCCGCTCAGCTGCGGGGGTTTATTGACAGAGGTGTTGAGAGCACAGGGAAAAGCAAAATGAGCCTGGCTCTGGGTGAGATCCCCCAAAAAGCAGTGCTCCCGGTACTCCAGCAGATATCCACTGCCCACTCCATGTTGCATGGCTTGGATCCAGGGGCTGTTGCTGTATCCATGTGTCACCCACCTTCTCCTCCACTGAGAACCCCACTGAGGGTTTAGAGCAACCTCTGCCTCCCACCAAAGCACCACAGGACGTCAAGGGATTAATAATTAATCCTTAACAATTGTGGGCTGGAATTGGCTCTGTCCAAAGGAGAGAGGAGGCTGAGGCACGGGGATAGTGAAGTACCTGGCTCTCATCCAGAGGATGGAGAAGACCTGGTTGCTCCTGAACCTCACTGAGAGGAGATCAGAGATCAGGAGATCAGCTGTGCACCAAAGCTGTTCCCATTTTTTGCAGGGTGCTCCCAGCTGTTGTGGAAGGAGACTGGAATCCTCCTGCCCCAGGCTGCCCTGAAAGGCAAAGATTCGACATTCCAAATGAGTATTTCTGGATGAAACTGAGCTTGAACACCAGAGGGAAGCCTACAGACCCATTTTTTGGAAGGTATGCAATCAGATAAACCAGATCAAATCTTCCTGAGTGTGCCCTCCAGGTGGCAGAGCTGTGGGGCAAACTGTGCTCCAATTCCCCTCCCATGCAGTTCCTTGAAACAAACCATACTTTGGGAATAATTTCTGGAAGATCTGCCCTGAAGCTGCATGGGAGAAAGATTTTAGCACCCAGGAGCCCATGACAAAGCCACCTTCACTGCAAGGCTCCAGCAGTGACCCCACAACTGGAACATTGGTACCAGACAACTTCCAGTGCTGGGATTTCTGGAGACCAGGTAAGGAAAACGTGACCAGGAGAGCTTAAATAAGGATCAGCCCTGGGGCAATGGGGTAATAGGTGACCAGGCAAGGTCCTTCCAGTCCTGTGCCCCTTCCTTGGCCACAGGGAGCTGCCCAGAAAGAGGCTTTGCAGGTGCCCACATACCTTGGGCTTTTCGCTGCCCTGCAGCCAAGAAAAGAAAAGGAAAAACAAATTTCTTGGTAACAGCTGTGTTTCCTTAACAAACAACTGTTCCCTTAAAACATCCAGGATGACGAGTTGACAGTAATGAAGTAACATCTGTCCAATCAGTGCACTTTTTGGCAGCTCTGGAGCCTCTGAGTGAACGTTCCCTAATGTTCACCAGACACTTGCAGCACCTGCTCTGCACCCCCAGCCTCTTAGGCTGCCTCCAAATGCAGAACAGATGTGAGGGCTGAGATAAAAAGCTTCCCCAAACAATCTATCAGTCTAATAGCATTGATCAAACAAAACTATCTTGGAACATCACTTGTTTTGCTGTGGGCACCTTCCACCTTTCCTGGGCATCAGCCCTGCTGTTAACCCCTGCAGGGGTGCCAGGAGGGAGGGCTGGGGCTCTCGGGACCTGGTGTGGACTACTACTACTTCTACTATTATTATTATTGTTATTATTATTCCTATCACAGACTATCAGGCACATGGTGGGATTTTTGGGGGGTCCTGTGCAGAGTGAGGAGTTTTTCTAAATGATCCTTGTGGGTCTCTTCCAACTCAGCATATCTATGATTCTGTTGATAGTGCTGGGAATGCAGCACTTCAGGGTGGTTATGGATTACTGCAAGGCTCTGCTGGGAGAAGTAGTGGGACAGAAAGACCATCCATGGATGCATCAGCTCCAGGGCGGCTCTGAGCCTGCCTACGGCTGGGAAAAGACAAAGCAAGGGCACATCAAGAGAGGTATTTTCCATGGAGGCATAGGAATGTTGTTGGCATTGCACATGGCACTGGGGACACCTGGCATATCCAGTGCAGCTTGTTTGTGGCAAGTGAGCAGGGAAGGGCAGCCTGGGCACTTGGGCAGCTGTGAAAGTCATCTTCTGAGGGACGGCTTGTCTTGGCTTTGAAATTCATCTTCTGAGGGGCAGCTTGTTCTGTCAGACCCAGAACGGGGAAGAGCGGGGCTGGAAGGATGTGCTGTGTGGATCTGGAAGCAGACAAAGAGCTACTGATGTCTCTGCATCACCCCCAGCTCCCTGGTGCTGTAGAGAATTATGGAATCACAGCATGGTTTGAGTTGAAGCCACCTTAGAGTTCATCTCACTCCAAGCCTGGGCAAGTGGCACTTCAGGACTGTTTATTTTCTCTTGAATTAGCTCAGGCCCAGCTGCAGCTCGGGGGTCAGCAGGTCCTGGCCCTGGAAGGTGCTGCCATTGCTGGTCTGTTGCTGTTCATTTCTCAGCAGCCTCTTTCATCCCCTTGGCTCGGTGCACTAAGCACCCTGAGAGGGTCCCTGAGCTGTCGTCCCTCATGGGGACATGTTTCTAGGCCTGTGTAGTGACAAAAAGAACAGCCACTCTCCTTCCTTCTTCTTCTGGCCTTACCTTGGCAAGCCTTGCCGCGCAGCCGGGAGGGGTGGGAGCGCCTGGAAAAGCGGGGAGCACCTTATCCGCGCTTTTTGTTAGGGGGAAAAGCCGGAAAATGAGGCGCTGGAAGAGCCGGGAGCGGGAC
>VZRS01002620.1:95730-105999 GCA_013398055.1 Ifrita kowaldi | reverse complement strand
TTCTTCCAAAGGTCATAAAATCTCTTTTTTACCGTGAGTTCCAGGAAAAGCTCCCTACTCAGCCAGGCCAGTCTTCTTTCCCCCCGCCCTGGCTCATCTTTTGGCAAATAGGGATGGGCTGCTCTTGTGCCTCTAAGATTTCCTTCTTAAAGTCTGTCCAGCCTTCCTGGATCCCTTTGTTATTACGGACTGTTTCACAAGGGACTCTCTGAACCACTGTCCTGAACAGGCCAAAGTCTGCCTTCTGGTAGGCTGAGGCAGAAGTTTTGTTGATACCCTCTCTTCACCAAGAATTGAAAGTTCTCATTTTGTGGGAGCTCTCACCACACCCTAGACAGCCTCTGACCATCACATCACCCCCAGTCCTTCTCTATTCACAAACAGCAGGTCCAGTGAGGTCTTCTCTTGCTGGCTCACAGACATAATCTGTGTGAGGAAATTGTCTTTCACATGCTTCAGGAACCTCCTAGAATGCCTCCTCTCTACTGTGCTGAGTTTCCAGCAGAGATCCAGCAATTTAAAGTAAAGCCTCCCACAATAACAAGGGCCAGTGATCATGAGACCTCTGCCAGTTGCTTGTAGAATGCTTTGTCTGCCTCTTCATCCTGGTTGGGTGGTCTTAAAAAGGCTCCCACCAGGATATCTGCCTTGTTGGCCATCCCCTTGATTCCTACCCATCGGGACTCAAACTTATGACGTCACTATCGTTGAGCTCTGTAAGTTGAAACACTCCCTACTGTACAAAGACACCCCACCACCTCTCCTTCCTCACCTAATGGGATGAAGTATGAGACCAAAAATGAATTTTGGCAGGTACTTGAAATGTGCTTTCATTTCTAGTAGTAGAATACAAGATACTAACATTAGTATTGTACCCACTTACGTTGTTAATTAAGCAAGTACTATAGAAAAATACAGAAACATAATTAATTCCCTACTATTANTTCCTTCTTAAAGTCTGTCCAGCCTTCCTGGATCCCTTTGTTATTACGGACTGTTTCACAAGGGACTCTCTGAACCACTGTCCTGAACAGGCCAAAGTCTGCCTTCTGGTAGGCTGAGGCAGAAGTTTTGTTGATACCCTCTCTTCACCAAGAATTGAAAGTTCTCATTTTGTGGGAGCTCTCACCACACCCTAGACAGCCTCTGACCATCACATCACCCCCAGTCCTTCTCTATTCACAAACAGCAGGTCCAGTGAGGTCTTCTCTTGCTGGCTCACAGACATAATCTGTGTGAGGAAATTGTCTTTCACATGCTTCAGGAACCTCCTAGAATGCCTCCTCTCTACTGTGCTGAGTTTCCAGCAGAGATCCAGCAATTTAAAGTAAAGCCTCCCACAATAACAAGGGCCAGTGATCATGAGACCTCTGCCAGTTGCTTGTAGAATGCTTTGTCTGCCTCTTCATCCTGGTTGGGTGGTCTTAAAAAGGCTCCCACCAGGATATCTGCCTTGTTGGCCATCCCCTTGATTCCTACCCATCGGGACTCAAACTTATGACGTCACTATCGTTGAGCTCTGTAAGTTGAAACACTCCCTACTGTACAAAGACACCCCACCACCTCTCCTTCCTCACCTAATGGGATGAAGTATGAGACCAAAAATGAATTTTGGCAGGTACTTGAAATGTGCTTTCATTTCTAGTAGTAGAATACAAGATACTAACATTAGTATTGTACCCACTTACGTTGTTAATTAAGCAAGTACTATAGAAAAATACAGAAACATAATTAATTCCCTACTATTACACATTGTTGTGGGTTGACCCTGAGTTGATGGACAGTTTTTTAAACTAATGACGCTTCTCGCAATTTACCTATTTAAACCACGTGGAAAAGGNAAAAAAGATTAATAACCCCATGTGATGAACTGTGAAATTTTTTTTCATAGAAGAGATGTTCTACACCACAGCAAATTGTTTCTTTCCGGGCGGATTTTGCTGCTGGTGGCAGTTTGGGAACCACGTAAAGCAAAAGAAAACCCTTTTTCCCTTTAAGCATAAGAAAGAGACTTTTAAAACTGCAACTCTGACTGAAATCCCATGTTCTGTTATCTTTTGTGTAAGCTGAGTGAAAAAGAAAAAGTGCTAGAAAAGGGGAGAAATTTGTTTTAACTTTCTTAGTTTTTTTCTTTCTCTTTTAATTCTGTTAGTAATAAAACAGTTTCTTTGTATCACAAATGTTTAAAGTTTGTGCCTGCTTTGTTTTTGTTTCTTTTAATTTTTTATCTCACACAAAAAATCAGTAAGTAATCCATATTCCAAACCAAAACCACAACACTTTTTTTAGTGTTTCTGCCCGGTTTGCGAATTCAACCCGCTACATACATTTTTGTGTCGCTTCAGAAGATGTACAAAACACTTAAACTTTTTTTAAAAACCCAGTGTGCCCAACATACAACCAATCTGAACCAAAGGATCAGGCAGAAAGCCAGAATTAAAATTTTCATGTAACAGGTTTAAATCTGATTAATACAGATTTGATCCAAAAAAATTCTGATGCAGTGAGCCCAGTATCTAAAAACTAGAAAGCAAATGGCCACCTAATGCTAATAAAAAGCCCAACTCTAATATGTGTTCTTATCAGCAAATGATTATTTGTATAATCAGCTCCCAAACACAGTGAGAATTCCTCAGTACAAACACAGTTCTAATGAACAGACCTTACTGAAAGTTTTAAATATCTTTCAGCTGCATGTTCACTTACATTTTAAGTAGCAAAATTAAAAGAATGGAAGCAGCATACAAAAAGGCACAGCAATATCTAGTCATTATCATTTGCAATAACATGATGAACACTAGTATAAAGTATTTGGGCTTGTCTATTTTTATGTATTATCCCTTCCAGGAAAGGAAGGTAAGATAACTTTACCAATTTATTCAGGATTTCAGTGGATCTGTCTACATAAATAAGACAATGGAATTTGACTGTATTAAATATTTGGCCATTATTATTATTTGCATTGTATTATGTATAACCTCTAGTTACTTGATTTTTCAAGAGTTCTGGGCATCTCTGCATACAATGCATTTAATACAATAAGCAAGTACCAGACAGGTCTGGAAATTGAAACATAAGTGCTTGTTGACTCCTTATTTTCTGAAAAACTTTTATATTAAAATTACCACTGATATTGACAAGAGCAGAATTTTGGGCAAAGGCTAAAATAAAGCTGTAGTTAACAGTCCATATTTTGAAGTAATACCTCAGTACTAATTTTGAATGATACATAAGTATAAGTTTGACCTATACTATTGATCATTTTACCTCTCTCAAGATAATGGCTGTTCCTACCTCAAATAATCTTTATCTTGGTGACACTAGTGAAAAGCCAGGACAAGAACTGGGAGACCATGCTTTTGTTTATGCTGATTAGAGATAGAAGCTCTTTTGGAACGAAGTTTTTGAAAGAGTAACTTCTCCATTTCAAGTTTTTCACATATGTTGTGACTGAAAATAGCCTGACTAGTAGTTTTCTCTCCTTTGACAGTAAAAACATCCATCTCCATAACGCATTCCATAAACACTGTGGACTATTAAGCTAAGGGCTATTTGAAGTCAATTGAATGGTTTATCTCCATTAAGTAGTATTCCTTCCTTGTCATGATAGATAATAAATAGAGGTTAAAAGGGTGCAAGTATTTTCCAAATATGTCCCAGATGAATGCTGCCTACATTTCTTCTGTTGAAGGATAAAGTCATGGTATACACCTTCTGCAAAATATTACACATGTGAATTCTAAATGTACTCAACTTCTGCCACCCACGAAGTAACAGCAAGTGAATATTCACAGTTCTAAATTTAAAACAAAACAAACCTTAGAATAGTAACTGTGAATGACAAGAAACTGTTTAGATGAAAAGAAATTATATTGAAGGAATTATGAACTAAACACTCAATACCAAGTGACTAATTTTCCCAAGATGCTCATCTTTATCCTACTCTTTTCCCTATAAAGGAAAATTCTTGTGTTTTCCCTAACATTCACCTTACTAACTTGAGAACATCGAGCATATTAATTTTGAAATAAAGAGACCAGATGACTAGAATGATATCAGGGTCTTGCACGTACCTAAATATAAGCAGATCTCAATTTAATGCTGTTTTGTTTCATAGCCAATTTTATTTCCTTTAGCCCTTTTTTCTTTAAAAAACCTGTATTGGCACAAATTTGTGCCAATTTTTTTTATCGCCGCCATTTTTTAATGTCTAGATTAATTTAGAAACTGTACATCCAAGTGAAGTGAAGAAAACCTTTTTTGTAAGGATTTTCTGCAAGTTTTGCCCATCAATGTACATAGTACTAAGTTTTTTGAAAGGATGTGTATCTCTGTGAGCTTTTTGAAAGACAGTGGTGATACTTTCTGTGAACTTGGTCATTTAGGGTCCTGAGGGAGCTGGCAGAAGAGCTCGCTAAGCTGTTCTCTATCATTTATCATCAATCCTGGCTAACTCGGTAGGTCCCAGTTGCCTGGAGGTTGCCAAATGTGACGCTCATCCATGAGAAGGGCCAGAGGGAGGATCCAGGGAACTACAGGCCTCTCAGCCTGACTTTGGTGCCCAGCAAGGTCATGGAGGCTCATCTGAAGTGTCATCACACAGCACACACAGGACAGCCAAGGGATCAGGCCACCACAGGTCTAGGAAAGGCAGGTCCTGCCTGAGCAACACCAAGTTGGGAGGTGTTCAAGAAATACTGGAAGTGAAACTTTGCTCTAATTGAGAAGGTGGTGATCAGTCAGAGGTTGGACCCTACGATCTCAGGGGTTTTGTCCAGCATAAAGGATCCTGTGATTCTGCAGTTATTACAAATTGGCTCAAAAGAAATAGACAAAACACCCTCAAAACACAAGTACTGGGCCTGCTGTTTAGGAAGTATTCCTCCCCACTTCTCGCAAAACAAAGATATCTTATTGCACTACAGTAATGTTGCCAGAAAGGCTAATAGTGTATCTTTAATAAGTAAAGGCAAGTTTCTTGAAAATATTTTTTGAATTATGGTGGCTATTGTGTATTCATTTGAAATATTTTGAGAGATGTCAAAAAGCACAAGGGGTTTTTTCCTTCATAATGTGTGACACGACTGCCAATGTTATAAAATGAAAATACCCAATTGCAGTGTGCGATACTGAGGAGAACCTGTTTCTCATTAGGCTCTTAATTGTTTATAATTGGATTACATACCTACCCTTTCATTAAAAACTTCCTCCTTGACCAACATAGGGCATACAGAGGAGGTACTAGATCATCTGTGTTTCTTTGCGTAGCTGAGTAACAGTTGTTTTCAGTTATATTGCAAGGGCAGTCCCATTTCAGTATGAAGACAATCAGAAAGATGCTTTCTCTAAACAAGAAGACCTTCCTGGGAAAGCTGTGCCTTTAACAGAACATACGACTCATTCCCTTCACACTTGGGTTATCCATCCCATAGGTGTGAAAACCAAAGGAAGCCTGAAGGTTGCAGCCTAAGGTAGATCCCTGACAGGAAGCCTTCCTTAGACAACCTCTCTAAAAATCTCCTAAATTAAAGTATTCACATTACACCATCTCTTGTGTACATCTCTTGTGTAATTAACAGTGCTGTCATTATTTGCATGTGTAAGTCATATATCTGTAAGTCTGGATAAAACATCTTGCTATAAATCTGCTGGTTTTTGTAAGCTTTACCAAAAGTAAGCTGCTTTGCTCACTACTGAAATTAAGTTGTTGTTGTTTATTGTTGGTTTTTGCTATTGTTATTATTTTTATTATTAAATACCTTCTGTAGCCAAGGACATTTCAGTGTCCCGTGCTCTGCAGCAATCAGATGCCCACGAGGCTGGGGGAGCATGGCCAGGAGAGCTGACCCAAACTGGCCAAAGGGATATTCCATACACAGACGGACATGGCCAGGGTATGAACTGGGGGAGCTGGCTGGGAGGGACTGATTGTTGCTGCAGGATGACGGGCTGGGCATCTGTCACTGAGTGGTGAGCAACTGCATTTGAGTATCTCTTGCCTTTCTGGGGTTTTATTCTTCTCTCTCTCTGTCATTATTGTTGTTGTTGATGATGAAGATATTATTGTTATTGTTATAATTAGTATTATTATATTTTATTTTGTTTCAATTATTAAACTGTTCTTATCTCAATCTGCAAGTTTACCTTTTTTTCTGACTTTTCTCCCTACCTGGGGAAAGTAACGAGGCAGTTGCACAGTACTTAGATGCCAGCTGGGTTAAACCATGACAAACAACTAGGGGGTTTTAAATTTTACTCCGCACATCCATTCTCTGTTGAAATAAAATCCTCAAATCGATGGCATCTGCACAACAAGAAATGTGATTAAGAGTAGTAAGTGATATGCCTAATACACAGAGGGTGTTCCTTTCATCCTGCCATCCCAAAGCTCAAATATAGATTGGTGGGAGATAGTGCCTTGTATTTTCATAATGTTTTCTTTTCCAGTAAGTTGAATAGTGCTGTGACATGGTCATCCTTGACATCAAACCATTAGAATGGTTCCTGTGTGCTTCATGACCAGCAGCCTTCCTTCTCATTACCCTTCAGGTTACTTTGTTCAACTGTCCACCTACAACAGGTGATCTCTGACAGAAGCAGAGGTTTTGGCCACAGAGACATGTGCAGTTCTGTGCTTCTTGGTGGTTGTAATGTCAAGCAAACATCCCTGAGCATATTTAATTTACTAGCACAGATACAGCCAAAAGATCTGAGACCAGCTCCATTTCCTGAAAAAGAAGGCTTTACTTTTTTTTCTTATGCCTGCAGACAGGGCTGTTCGAGGCCATTACTCTAGGGCTTTGAGCAACTGTTTGCTGGGAGAGTGTGGACTGAAGTGAAAAAGTAACATCACATTGACACCACCCAGATACAAATTAAGACTCCATACATGCTTATGGTAATCTCTGATCATCATGTATCTGTTAGACATGTGCATGACAGCACACACTAAGAAGCAAAAGACTAAATTTTGCCCTTTTTAAGAGTGAAGGAGAAAAAATTGCTATAGACCAAGAGATTTTTTCTAGAGCTTTTTCCCTCTTTATCTTACAACTCCCCATCTATAAGTGTTCAGTTTCATTGCATTATTGGGTTTTTTTGTTCCAGGTTTTTCTAATTAATTTTAGTTGCTTCCACTTTCTTTACTATTTCAATCAATTGAAACTTTTTAAATCTGAGATTAAGTCAAATGATAAAACATAGCCAAAACATATATATAATGTATCATCCTCCATTACTTCGTAAAGTATAGTTTAGGCAGATTTTTGTCCCATCTTCTTGATTCCAATTCAAGAGAAAAGACACTTTGAAATAGAGAACTCCATGGGGTTTTATATGCATGGTAGCTATGGAAAACTGCATCTGCATATTATTTGATTTGCTCTGTATATGCATAGGTATATTTTGTTCTGCCATGTCTAATTCTGAGTCCTTGTAAAATGGAAACAGCAATCTCACCTTGCCTTTCTGTTCAGGGAGGCAAGGCAGAGGGCAGAAAAACACTTGCAAAAGCACTGGGCTCCAGAGGAAGCTCCACACCAATGCCATACCAGACTCCACCAAAGTACAAGGTTTTGTTTCCAGGCTACACTTTACCAGCATTTCAGGTTCTCACCCCTGTTCCTGGAGAAAAATTGAGAAAGCAGTAGTGCAATCACATCCCTGTTCCTTTCCATTTCCATTAAAAACAATTTTAGCCCAGTAACTTCACCATCCTCACTTTTTATCTTGATCTGCACTCAGTAAAAACCACTGGGAGGTAAAACATCTTGTAACAGCATAGAATATAATTGCATTATAGATATTGCTATTACAATCCAACCCCCACTGTGATATAGGATCATAGCAGCTCTTTTCAAATCTTCAAGATCCAGATTGTCTCCTTTTTTTTTTAGGTATTAGAATATGCAAATATTTGTACATCCTTCTGTATAGTTACAATTCCCAAGTACAAAACTAAATCTCAGTGAAAATTCTTTTCATTGTTATGTTTTATAATCCAGTAATTTTTATTTTCCTTACAGCCCCCTTGCAGTCCACAGCTCTGAGCACTAGTTTTTCCAGAATACTTGCTGCAACTTATATGGCAGCTCTCGAATATACGTCATGATCTGCTGTGATAGAGCTATGAGTTCATACTATTTTATCAAAGACAACTGAATTATAATTTAAAAACTCAGTTCTAAAGCTGATAAAATATTTTAAGTAGCAAATTAACAACAGATTTTTCTGTAAAATTGCACACAACTGAAAAGCTTAATCATATTAAACAGTCAAATGACTGAAGTAAACTACTTCAGGAGTTAGGAAATAGGTACTTGCATCCAAATTGAGGACAATTCCTGTTAATAAAATGTATATAGTAACAAATATGTACTTCCCTGAATAGATATTTTTTTCCTGCTGCATTTTCTGTGCTATTTTATTGATAAGATGAACAGGCCTGTGTATGTGTTATACATTCTGTGTTCATGAGAAGCTATTTGCCTTACTCAGCCTGAGGTTTCAAGAGAATAGAGACCTGGATTTGTTGTATGTGGAGGGAACAAAACTTAGAAAGGCTAAGTAGCTAGCAGTAGTGGGTTATAATGGCATTCTGGATCAGTCAGAGCTGGAGAAGATTAAATCTGCTTTCTTAATTTTTGAGTGGAAAGGATTGACTCTTTCTTCTTAATGTTTTAGTATGTGAAGTGTGCCCTGACATAGCCTGTCTGTCTGTCGCTGACCATTTTTACCAGATAACTTAGAAAAAACACAAAGGCTGATCAGGCAAACAGAGGTTGAGGTACTGATGAAGCTGCCAGTGACTGTGTCAGCTTTCCTAAAAAATGTGTTTCTGCAAAGACTTGCAATTCTTATGTTGCCAGCATTTTACCCCATGTACGTTGAGAGCAGTATGACTACATTGCAGCTGCTGTGTAGTTTGAAGGTTTACAAACAGTTTGAGTACTAGAATTATATTAGACTCAGCAGTGCAGCACAACACAATTTAATTTACTCTGTTTCTCAGAGCAACAGGTCCCAGCAGAATGAATTCACCATTAGAACTCTCCTTCTCAAGTACCTAAACTAGCCTGAGATCTCTACACTGTCTGCAAACCCAATTTAGGATGCATCCAAAGGAGCCATTCACTTTGTGTGCAGCCTTGAGCCTCCCCAAAGCCCCATGTGGGACACAACCTGGGGTGCTACTGCCTGTGAGTGTTGCTGTGACACACACCACCCCTCTAGCAGAGCAGTACTTAATATAGCAAGTATGGCCATTGACATTTTTGCCAGAAGCAGAAACCTGTGAATCTAGAATTAAAAAGATCAGTCTTTATAGCCTGGGATTAAGGAATCAAGCTAAAGACAGCCGAATCCAACTAAATGTGTAGAGGAACAAAAAATGCCATTACGAGACCTGGAAGAGTGTGGCCAGCAGGTCAAGAGAAGTTGATCCTGTCCCTCTACTTGGCCCTAGTGAGGCCACACCTGGAGTACAGTGTCCAGTTCTGGGCTCCTCAGTGCAAGAAAGACAAGGAGTACCAGAGACAGTCCAGTGGAGGGCAACAAAGATGATTAGGGTCCGAAGCACCTCTCTTACGAGGATAGACTACAGGAGCTGGGCCTGTTTAGTCTAGAGAAGACTGAGAGGACATCTCATTGATGTGTATGAGTATTTCAAACGCAGGTGCCAACAGCATGGTGCTAGACTCTTTTCAGTGGTGCCCAGCAACAGGATGAGATGCAATGACCATAAATTAAAACAAAAAAGTTCCACCTAAGCATGAGAAAGAACTTTACATTGAGGGTGGCAGTGCACTGGAACAGGCTGCCCAGGGAAGTCATGGAGTCTCCCTCTCCTGAGACATTGAACACCCACCTGGATGTGTTCCAGTTGGCAGGGCAGGGGTTTGGACCCGGGGATCTCCTGAGGTCCCTTCCAACCCTAACGATTCTATGATTTTGTAAAATGGAGTAGATATAACTTGCACGTAACAGACATGACACGTTTCAGATAAAAACACTGCAAAGTAAATTTTACTTTCTGTTTGCCAGAGCAGACAGCGCACACCAGAAAGGCTGAAGGCTTCGGAGTTTTGTTTCATGTTCCTGACACTTCGGGTGTGTGGTCAGTGTAACCGCCAGCTCTCCTGCACAGCAGCACCCGGTACCGAGGTGACGCGGCCGGGTCCGCTCCAGCTCGACGCTCCCAGCCCTGGGGGTCGGAGTCACCCGGTCCCGGCCGGCCCCAAGCGCCCCGCCGGCTGGCCCAGCAACAGCCCC